>ANCB02000337.1:0-56683 GCA_000331835.2 Trichoderma hamatum GD12 | reverse complement strand
ATATCCTTTAAGTTACTTTTATTTTTAACTATATGTAAGCATAGTAGGTTTACTTATTAATTATACAATTTTCTACTCTTTTGGATATTAAATGCGCCTGCTTAGATACCGGATAAGCTGTCCCTTTATATATTTGTATTATAAAGTGGGACTGTTAACTGCAGTAGGCAGCTTTTATATATATATTTTTTTAACTTAACCCTATGGCCCCGGTTTGGAAATAGTGTTATGATGCAACAAGGAACATGGTCGTTTATAGTTTAGTTATATATGTAGTATTAATTTCCAAGCTGCTCCAGTGGTATTAGATCAGGGAACGGGGAGAAATACACTAATCGAGAACATATCATGGGCCTAGAACAAGCAGAATCTTGGCGGCGAAACCCGACGCCGGCCAGACACTGGGTCGCCGACCTTGGAACTGCAAGAGTTTAATACACACGGTATGGTCGGCGACTAGCGCCACATCTGGAATCCACCAGCGATGCCGTGTCAATGTTCCTTTAGAGCGTTGAATGGCCCGAGCTTGAAGGATTGCTGACGAGCCTCAAAGTTCCCAGTGTCGCTGACATCGTAGTTGGAGTTTTCTGAATTTTCATTTGTGAATAAGGATGACACTTGCTGCAAATGTCTGCGGCTGATTGCCCGATGTGTATCACCAACTATAACAGGCTCTCCCCGTGTTAGCGTTACGCGAAGCGGTCGCCGTAACCTTTGACTCTCTGCGACATGATATAATCCACATCCTCCCCGTATACTGGACGTGCCATAGCGCTTGTTAGACACATTCTGACAACCAATCGTCACACCACTCATTTCTACGGCAGCTATTTTCTTTCGAACCGTAAAACTTGCGAGATTGCAACTTTAACGCGAGATATCATGCATCCCAACGATGGCCAAGACAATGCGGCCGCAGATCTGGAGCTGAACCGTGTTCAAAGTGCTGTGTTAGCCAATGACATTGTCTCTTCATTCGAATGGCACAACCTCAGCGTCGTTGTAAAGGACCACCAGACAGGCCATCACCTATCCATCTTAGATAAGGTGTGCGGAATAGTGCGGGCCGGAGAGGTGCTTGCTATCATGGGACCTAGTGGCTCCGGAAAGACGACTCTACTTAATGCCCTAGCGCATCGGGTGGCTGCTGCCGGAGCTACAACTTGTGGAGACATCTTGTTGAATGGTTCCAAGGCGTCCCTGCAAACTATTCGAAACTTGTCTAGTTATGTAGAACAAGAAGATGCTCTGATTGGTAGCTTGACGGCTCGGGAAACAATGGTGTTCGCGGCCCGCCTCTCACTTCCAGCGTGGGTCAACACTTGATGGGCCTGCACATTCGTGCGAGCCGACTGCCAGTACTTGTACTTTGTTACCGTCGATGCTAACATACATTTGCAGAACCGTGACTAAACGAGAAGCATTTCATCGTGTTGACGATCTGATCGCGAGCTTCGGTTTGCAATCCCAGGCACATACAATTGTTGGCACGACTATGAAGAAAGGCCTGAGTGGAGGTCAAAAGAAACGGCTGGGAGTCGCAAGTCGCTTGGTGACAAATCCTAAAATTCTTTTTCTCGACGAGCCCACGAGTGGGTTGGACTCCGCACTTAGTCTTGAAGTTTGCACTTATATAAAAGATATTGGCCGTAGGCACAATGTAAGTCAATTTCAATAGCCCCGGTTCACGTAAACATCGCAATCGTTGCTAATAAAGCCCTGCTTTTGTCTTCCAGCTAATAATTGTGACATCGATCCACCAGCCGTCGTCGGCAACATTTTTGCAATTCGATTCGCTCTGTCTTCTATCTGGAGGACGTACCTGTTACTTTGGTCCGATCTCTGCCGCGACTGCATACTTTACCAGCATCGGGCACTCAATCCCTGCTGAGACAAACCCGGCTGAGTTCTTCCTAGACTTGATCAATACAGACCTGGATAAAGATGGGGTGATTCGCCGCCGAACTGATCACATCTGCCAATCTTGGGTTGCATCTGAGAATCAGAAGCATCTTGAACTCGTCCTACAGAAATCTCGGGAAGCTGCTTCAAAAGAGATATTGCATTACTCTGTCGAACGGCCCAATCCGTGGAATGTCCCGATTGTGCTGCTTCATAGGTCATGGATAAAGTCATACCGCGATACCATGGCATACAGTATCCGTATCGTCATGTATCTTGGTCTTGCTATTCTCATGGGCACCGTCTTTCTCCAATTCAACTCAGAGCAAAAATATGTGCAGCCTTATATTAACGCTATCTTTTTCGGTAGTGCTTTTATGTCCTTTATGGCCGTTGCTTACGTGCCAGCTTTTCTAGAAGACCTCAGTACCTTTAAGCAGGAGCGAGCCAACGGGTTGGTTGGACCTTTGGCGTTTATGGTGTCCAACTTTATCATCGGCCTCCCATTTCTCTTTATTATTACTATAATCTTTTCGGTCGTTGTATATTGGCTTATTGGATTCCGCTCTAATGCATCGACCTTCTTTATGTGGGTCTTATGGCTCTTCCTGGATCTGGTGGCTGCAGAGTCTCTTGTTGTTCTTGTTTCCTCTGTCTTCAATATCTTTGTCGTGGCTTTGGCTGTTACGGCCTTTGCCAACGGCCTTTGGATGTGCGTTGATGGGTTTTTGGTGCCGATGGATATTCTAAACCCTTTTTGGAAGTATATCTTTCATTATATTGACTACCAGGCCTATGTATTCCAAGGAATGATGGTTAATGAGTTCCAATATCGCCAATATGACTGCGCCGAGCCTTCGCCCAGTCAGTACCAGTGCGCATATCCAAGCACTTTGAACTCAAAGGGAAAATTTCGAGGTACCGATGTTCTCCAACTGTTTAGTATCAGTACCGGACTTCAAGGAACATGGATTGGTATTATGATTGGTATAATTGCTGGCTACCGAATTCTTGCTTATTTAGCTTTATTATTACATAAGTAAAAGCAGGTTCATAGAAGATTAGGTTATACTAAAATAAATCTTGCATAAAGACTATTGAATTATACTGTTTCTTATCTAAAATTTAAATCAATGTTAAATATCACGGCTGGGTTATTATAAGAAACGTAATAAAGGATTAAGTGAGGCCAGATATGTTTTTGTTACTGAATAGCTGCTAGGTATTATTAAAGGGCTATATTTATCTCTGCTTCTCCTTGTTTTTAAAAGGAAAATCCTTTTCTATTATACCTTCTTTCTTTGTGGCAATAAGGTTCCGTCAGCATAACCTGTAACCAGTGCCAAGCTTCTGGCTCGTTGTGCCCAAGCTTCTTTGTCACCTGACATTAAATTATATTGGTTAATTTTATATATTAAAGTAAAAATAGCTACTGGATCACTTAATTAGACAATACCGCCTTTACCCTTTTTTCCCATCATGACTGGGCCGTCTTTGATCGACGCCGACGTCAGAACCACCATCCCAAGGCGCTTCTCATAAGACTTCCGGCTTTTTTGCCCTGAGGTTCGTAGCATGGCCCATCTTAAGAAAGGCAGAGTCTCTAATAACTCATTCACACAGTCAACCATCCACCCTCCAAGACCTTGGCTCTGATATTCTGGGATAACATAGAGGTCTGTGAGATATGCAAAAGTGATATTATCTGTGATAAGACGGCCAAATCCGATCTGCTCTAGATGATTTGGTGATAGCGAAGCCTCCCCATCAGAATTCGTTTCACAAGAAGTGGCCTTGTCGATGGAAATTGATTTGTAAAGACCGACGCAGAGAGAGTTATTCACAATTTGCTGTAAGATGTTATCGGGAAAACCATTGGTCCAATATATGAAATCTTGTTGGAAGGCAGAGTTTATTGCAGGAATGGAGAGCAACTTTTTGTCTGTTGAAACAAGAAAGTCGCCCCGGCTCCAGCTGCAAGGCTTTGTGGGCAGTGACATGATGGAATCTCAAGCAGGAGCCTCCAAAGGATCTTTCGAATGACGGACGGAATGCGTAAGCGAATTGTTGATATGGGTAATGACAAAATCAAGGGGGCGATCAATTTTACCTCTAAGTGACTAGTCCTTGGAGCGCTTACTCATCGTTCAGGTACGCCTTTGCGTTGACGACCCCTCGGCTAGGGCTGCTACGGGGTTAAGACGCCATGTGGTGGGGTTTACAAATTTGTATCTCTTGATCCCGGAACGTGCTTATGGCTTCTCAACCCTCTCACATGGATCGGCCTCCGCCCGCAAAGCGACCTAAAGTTACCGTTGCGTGCAGCATCTGCAGGCCCAATAAGATTAAGTGCGACGGCATGCATCCAGGTGAGTTGCCCGTATTAGTCTCTTTGTATAAAATAGTACGTGACATATTAGACCAGTCGTTCTGAATTAAGGGTGAAGTCTGCGGCCGTGCTTCAAAGGAAGCGATAGCAGCCAGCGGTGCTCGTATGCTCGAGACCGGGAGCTCCCAGATCGGAGTCGCTCGAGGGCGCTGGAGCACGTTGCCGGTTTCGGCAACTATGAGACTCACTCTGTCTTGTCACCCTCATCCCGCAGCTTCGGGCACCGCGCCGTAGACCCCACACATGTGCTCCCAGGCGTGATAGTGAGTTCTTGAGGGCAACCAGGCTCATATAGTAGTAGAAGTTACCCCTCCACTAGTAGCCAAACGTGCAAATTACTGCGTCCACGCCAAATATTGCTTGATCAAAAGCTGGAATATCGTAGATTCCCAAAAATTGCGCGAAGTTTTCCAGCCTCTCGCGCAACTGTGCTATTACTGCTATTACTGCTATTACTGCTATTAAATAATACTTCATAATAGTTTTTGTGCTTATATATCTATATCTATATTTTTATTTTTATTTCGCGATGCTTACCTTTTTTTTTATTCTCCCCTTGCCTAGTAACCAAAACTGATCCCTTCTATGTACCCAGAATTCGGCGCCGATTCGGCAACTCCTTCCATTCACATTACATTATAAGCCTGAAATATATCCCTTCCATCATTGTGTCTCTCTGCTCCATTTAGAACATTTTATTTATACAAAAACTATGGATGATTACAATAAGACCCAAAAAGATGAGAAGAGCAATGGCATTGTACAGATGTGTCAAGACCCGACGAAGATGCGCGAATGCCCATTACCGCAAACGGATAATTTGAGTAGGCCAGCCACCAATGAGAACCTCCAGATTGAGACAAGCAAGCCTCGAGACAGTCAAAACGTAGAGGAGCCATACTCCATCTATAGCCAAAAGACAAAAACATTTCTCATCATATCGGTCTCCTTTATGGCTATTATTTCTCCTCTTTCCGCAGCAGTCTATTTGCCAGCCATTCCACAGATTAGTCACGATTTGAATGTCTCACCATCTTTAATCAACCTTACTATCACGACTTACATGGTCGGCCTCCCGTCTTCATATTACACATTCTTATAAAAAGCTGACCGCATTCAGCTATAGATATTTCAAGGCATTGCACCATCCTTCATTGGAACTTTTTCTGATACTTATGGTCGTCGGCCTGCCTATGTTATCTGTGGCATTATATATCTAGCGGCTAATATCGGGCTGGCTCTCAATAATACCTACGCAGGTCTTTTAGTTCTTCGATGCATTCAATCGTGTGGAAGTTCGGCTACTATCGCTCTTGGATCCGCCACTGTAGCCGATCTAATCACCCGTGCGGAGAGAGGTAAATTTATTGGATACGCGGGGATGGGAGTGACACTAGGTCCAGCTATTGGCCCCGTTGCGGGAGGTCTCATCACAGAGCATTTGGGATGGAGAGCTCTGTTCTGGTTTCTAGTGATTTTATCAGGTGTGCTTTTCTTGTTGATTTTAGCCTTCCTACCCGAGACATGCCGCTCAGTTGTCGGTAATGGCAGCATCCCCTGTGCGAAATGGAACATGTCTCTTCTAGTTTACATTCAGCATCGGAGAAATCGAATTGGAAGCAGTTCAGAGAAACCGGCAGCGAAGAAGAAAAGACCCAATCCATTTGCTGCACTCAAGATTCTTCTTCATAGAGAATCCGGGATGTTGCTTGGATTTGGCTCGCTCATGTATGCCGGATACTTTTCTATCCTCACAACGCTCTCCAACGAGCTTTCCGTTCGGTTTGGGTACGGTCCAGTAACTATTGGCCTTTGTTACCTTCCAATCGGCGTGGGCAGCATCACCACTAGGTGGACAGTTGGTTACTTGATCGACCACAACTTCAAAAGGCATGCTGCCAAAGCGGGTTACGAGTTTACGGCAAACCGTCAGCAAGACATGAGTGAGCTGAACGTGGAGCGAGCCCGGTTAGAAGTATCTCTACCTCTCATCTATCTGTCCAGCGGCGTAGCATTAGCCTACGGTTGGACTATGGAGAGTAAATCCTCCCTGGTTGGCATCGAGATAGCCCTGTTTTTTATTGGTACATTTTTCACAGGGGCTCTGAACTGTCTGAACGTGTTGGTGGTGGACATCAATTCGGATACACCTGCTACAGCTGTTGCAGCAAATAACCTGTTCCGTTGCTTAGTTAGTGCGGGAGCGGTAGCTATTGCTACACCAATGATCGACAGAATTGGAATGGGTTGGATGGGGGTGTTTATTGCTGCGCTTTGGGTTCTATTTAGCCCATGTATATGGGTTATAATGCTTTCTGGGTACAAGTGGCGATCAAGTCAATGCGACAAAGAGCTATCCTGAGAGTAGAAAGATCGCTAGCTTTTTTTTTTTTTTTTTTTTTTTTTTTTTGCAGATAAATATACCCAAAATGAGAACCCCTGCTCCAGCAACTCTTTGCCAGCTATTGCGGCTGGGATACTATCCATCATCTGCGAAATAACGAGATAAGAGAAGCGTTAGATAAAAGTAATTCATAAATAGAAGAAATCTTAAACGCACAAAACATGATACTATTTAAAATGGTCCAGAGATTCTTAGTAGTGTATCGTTCTAGAGCACAGGACTTTCTGAGTAGTTAGCGATTACTTACTTATACAGCTAGATAGCCTATATACTGTCCGACATAGACGCCTATGGAATAATCACAACAAATCTACCAACTCCTGTATAGTCAGCTGCCATGTCAAGTGCTGATTTCCAGTCGTCCAACGAAAAACTCTTGGGAATTACAAAGTTTTCTCCCTTAGGAAGCAATCCTCTTTCTAGCATCCTGACAAACTGTGCCATATCGTCCCTCTCGTACATAAATTTGCCCTTTATCGTAATGTCATTTGCAATAATCCGAAAACTTGGCAACGGCCCATCGTTAAATCCTCCCATAAGACTAACACGCCCTTTGCGCCGAAGAGCTTTGATTGCGCTGTTCAGATGCGACGACTTACTTGCTGCAGCTGGCGAGAAGTCTAGTACAGCATCAATGGTCCCAAACTGTAGTATTGCAGCTAAATCTTTGTCTTCGTCTCCTGTGATCGTGATATTCTCGATGTTGGCTCCAGGAGTCCCGCATAGAATATGTTTTCTCAATCTCTCCAGCTCCTGTTCATTCCTGCCCATAGCAATGACCCTGGCGCCCATGGCGATGGCAACTTGTACTCCGGCACCTCCAAATCCGCCAGTCGCGGGGCAGATGGCAATAGTCTCCCCAGGCTCAAGCCTAATGTCTCTCAAGCCACCAAAAGCCACTAACAGATAGCCAAGGTAAGCTAGATCTTGAACTGTGTATCCCAGCTCATGACACAGTCTGGTTTCATCAAGAGGAACGCAGCTCTCCAACGGAAATTTCGCGTATTCCGCAAACAGCCCATCTCGCCACACGTCTCTCATTAGCTTCTGAGCGTTGTCATTGAATCCATCCGAGATACCGGACAGAATGATTGCGTCCAAGTCGTCGCGCCCACGAATTACGCAGTCTAAAAATACAAGTTTTCCGGTTTCGAGGGCCACCGCATCCTGCCCTAATGCGACTATTCGGCCGATAGCACAGAATCCGCCAACAAGTGGTGTTGGGAGAGGGTAGTCGCGGCGTCCATCGTAAATATCGCGCTGGTATGAAAGCACGCCGGCACTTAGGATACGCACTATCGCACTACCAGCCTCCACTTCCGGTGTAGGGACGCTTTCAAGATGGACTCCGCTCAAATCCTTCTCTACTGATTTGAGAATGATGGCTCGATGAGTTTGGGGTATTTTGGATTCCATGCTGGCAAAGAACTGAGAATTAAGTTATTGAAGTAAAGAGAGCCTAATGGATGTCCTTATGGTCCATGGATACAAAAGGATAAGAGAGGGCGGCTATTTATATTAAATATAACGTCCGCATAATGGTAAGAGTCAAGGTTGTAATCTTCTCGGCCGAATATAGATTTCCCGTGGAATATCCACAGCCCGTGGCTTTAAAACGAATTCCCCGATTATCCGCAAGCCAATATTCCGCCTCAGAGGGCCGTAACGCAATATTCCTCACGAACTCATTTGGCGACCCAGTAGGAAATAGAAACGCGTAGCCAGTAAGCACCATATCTCCGGAGCTGGCGGGAAATTCTACTTTTACTAATGGCAATGGATTACCAATTCACCTGTCTTGGAATCTTTACCTCACTCCAAACAGCAACTTAGATTAATGTCTCGTAAGCTATGTTATCATTCTGTTTCATTTGACGCCGCGGCGTCACCTTCGCCTATGCCCAGCCAAAGCAGTTCATCAAGTCCAATGTCCGGCATGTCATAAGATTCGTCCCAATCTTTGTCGATGCATATACCTAAATTTTGCCAATCAAGCTCACTGCGCTCTAGATATCCTTCTTCATCTCGTCTCCCATCCGTCAGACTCAAACGAGACTGCATAACAGCATATGCCATCTTCAAACTCTCTTGGGCTGCTTCAATCATCCTAAGCTGCCGAGTACTACCAGACTCTGTGCATTCGGCACGGCATAAGACGACATTTAATTTCATATTCAAGCGCAAATTTGTCTCGCCAAGGTTTATTCGTTCAGCTGTCTGCCTCGCAGCTTCGCGAAGCACATCGATGAGCATTTTCCTATAAGTAGACGGCCATTCCGTCGAGTTAAGCTCCTCCAGCTCAATAATTAGATCTGAACATATAGCCAGAGAGGCATGGATAATACGATTTTTAAAAATACCACTGCCAATGCATGTAACATGATAAAAATCAGGGTTATAAGGTGGTAAAAGCAAAGCCGTTGCTGAGTCAAGGCATACCTTTCGGGAGAAATGGAAGCCAGGCTCACCAACTCGGGAAGCAGTGGCCAGTGGGCGATGAAGGGTGAGTAAAAAGCGACGAAGAAGTAGATCAGCCACGTTGTGTTTGAAAACTTCGGTTGCATCTCCGTTACTACCTACAAGATTGGCGCTGCATTCACGGCAAGCTCTGTTGAGAGTCAAAGTAAGGGATTGAACTTCGTCTTGGGAGAGGTTAGAGGAAGCTCCGTTCATGCGACGGATTATTTCGCCTCGTGGCTGCAAATGCCTGAGCAAAATCAGCTGCACGGACATATCTGTCACAGTGTTTTCTGCATAATGTGGGAGAGTCTCGGTACTCTCGTCGATGTCTTCGTCATTAACGTTCCAAGGAATATTGGTGTCAAAGTCATCAAATGATATTGCCAGCGGGACTCCTGAGTCAAGTGACGCCTGGACATTCATTTCTAGTATTGTGGCCCATAATCGCCTACGAACCTCTCCGTGTCTATTAAATGACACAAGTCAGCAAGTCTATAGATGGAAGAATTCAAGAAGCTTAGCGCCGGGGTTAATGTCTTGTGCTTTGCGTGATAAGGTCATACTGGTAAAGGATTTTTTGTCATGGATAATGTAGTCTCTTTGGTGGGCAACGTACAAGACAGTCATTGTTCTAAAGTGTGTTGGGTCGCGATGTAGACCCATGTGCATGGCAGTACGAACAAGGGTTCCTACTGCTATCCATACTAAATCTGCTCCGATGGACAAAACTTGTCGAGCTAGAATTAAGAGGCATTGTATCTGCAGGCCAGCAAGGCTTATGCGGTCTTTCTCGACGGGGCCAGACACCCAAGTTTGTGCTTCATGAACCCACTGACATGAGCTCCATCTTACGTTGTCAGTGTCCGCAGTATCCCGATACAGACTGGACCCAATTGCTATTACGAGCTTAACCTTGAATTGTAACGCCATTGATGATTGTTCTGGGTTCTTCCAGAACTCCTCATATTCTTGCCGGAACGAAGGAACATGAAGGATCCGAAATGCTGACTCGAAGTGGGTTACATAGAGCTGCATCATTTGATCGGCCCAGCCTTTGCAGCTCATGGATAGACCCGAACCTGACCGCGTAACCGATCTACCAGGATCATTCTGTTTCAATTTTTGAGCAAGGTGCTTGCACTTGTAAAAGAGCCTTTCAAGCTGTATTTTCTGTTGCCTCGTTGGTTCTTCTTCCGTCGATTGATCCGTATCTTTATTAAGAACCGCTACCCTCTTAAACTGCTGGGGTCAGTAGATGATGATAGAAGAAGTTCTTGATTGGTGGTTCACCTCATGCCCTCCATGTAACCAATGCGTTGGGCCATAGAGTCTTGATTTGTTCAGCGCTAGTGTCTGATTCCTTGATGGCAATTCCCTCTGGAAATTATCCAAATGCCGCGTATATTGTACGGAGTCAAATTCGGTCCGCCATGGTTTAACTTTTGAATTCAGATTGTGAATACTTGGCAATGCTAGATGTTCCTCTATCGCTCTGATTCGACGTCTGAGGTTGGTCAATTCATCCTCCATGTACCCTTTGGATTCGTGAATAGGCAAAAGCGCATGTGAGCCGTGCTGGTTGGGAAGGGATTCCTCCGCTAGCCCCTTGGAATGGAACAAGCCTGGCTGCTCTGGTTCAAACCCAGTGGATTGCCACGGTATAGCACTGACAGCAGCGGCTTGTTTCGGCGCCAGGCTAAGATTATAGACGCATGCGCATCTTGTAATTTCACATTGCCCGCAGGGTTGCTTAAGGTCGCATTTGACCTTTCGACCTATGGCGTGGTAAGAGTTAATCACGACTATGGACTTAACGCGGGCGGCAGGCAGTACTTACGGCGGCATTCCTGACATGATCGAGCTGGCCGGCGACGTTTGCGCGGCGATTTTAAGATATCTTGAGGAGCATACGATGCCATCGAAGCTTCTCCGATAATAACAGATTGGTTCCGGGAAGAATATCTATCAAGTGTACGGGTGAAGCTGGGCGTAGTGAGTCTCCCGCCGCCTCGGACTTTAGAGTCAAACAGCCAACTGAGTTAGATCAGGTACATTGTCCGTTTATGTCCGCTCCAGCCACTCAGAGTTTAAAGACAGCGAGCTCCGAGGACCCCTGTCAGAACTTGTCATAGCATTTTGATGGCTCTAAGTCATTTTAGTACTAGACAAGGTCTTGTCATCACACCGGACGCGCTAAAAAGTGTCGCTTGAAAGCCTCATGAAAATGGAATGTGAAAAATCACATGTACCCTGTATCTCCAGAGAACAGACAAACGAATTTCACAATGAGGCCAAATATTGGCTTTTATACTCAATTCACGAGGAGTATTACAAATAATTAAAGTTTTTCCCTTGAACTTGAATATGAAAAGAGTTTTTATCTGAGCCTTTAAGACAATTTCTATTGATACATATAAAGATGATAATTAATTAAATCTAGTATTTATAAATACCCAGACCATAGGCCAATTATAATGTCAAGTACTATATCACAGTACCCTTGACCTGATGTATCGTCTTCACATCAGTGTTTCTCCAAATTGCCACAGCGACAAACCCGATAGCCCAGATGGCAGTCCCTGCAACATGTATCTTGGCCTGTGCATCGGCATAAGCCTGTTGAATAGCGAGCCGCGCTGGAGTACCAACCGGATAACTTAATTGAACTTCCAGTGACCCATAGATACTTATCAGGTTGTGCATCTCCTCTTCCGGTAGATACAGCGCAAGTTTATTGGGGAAAGTCGATTGCCAGATTCCTCCGGCGATAGTATATCCCACAGCGCCTCCTATGGAAGAAAACATGGACACGATGGCCAAGACGACCGCAATGTGTTGGTGACTTGCGATAGACAAGGCGGCAATTTCGGGTGTGATCATGATGATTCCAGCAGCAAACGATATGAAGATCTGACACACAATGATGTAGCCAATGTTCCCGTTGGGTTCGCGGAAGTATATCATAAGTCCCATAAACAGAGCGTAGACAGGAATGGCGCCAAACAGGGTGATGAACTTGAAGCGCCCGGTGTGGCGGATGCCTAGACCAGCAACAATGGCAAAGATGCTGCTGCCAAGGCCATATATCTGGACGATGTAGCTCGCCTCGGTGACGCTAAGGCCATTGACCACCTGCAGCGACGAACTGAAGAAGCTATTCCAGCAAAAGTAGCTAATGAATAGAACGGCACCAAGGATGCAAGAGCCAACCATGTTACGGTCCAAAAGGAGGGAGTATGGTATAAATGTAACGCGTGCACAAAATCTCTCCCAGAGGATGAAACTGGCAATAAGCGCAACGCCGAACACCAGCAGGCATATGATGAGTGGTGATTGCCATCCATCAGCCTGAAGGGCATGCAAATTGAAAGGTAACAGAATGATTGCTAGTCCGCTCGTCAGCAGCAGTAACCCAAAGGCGTCAAACTCGTGAAAATAGTGGCGAATAGACTGCCAAAAGGTCCTCATCTGTTTCTTCGGTGCGATGAGATGTTGTCGTTGGGCTTTGTAGGAATTGAACACCAGAAGTCCAAGTAATGGGGAGCACAGGGTTGGCACCATGATGGCAAACATTCCGAAGCACCACTGCCAGCCAGGACCGTTCAGGAAGACCTGCGAAATGGGTCCTCCAAGCCACGTCGTAATGATATTGGGGGAGGATGTAAGCGCAGTCATAAGGCCGCGATTATGAAGGGACGATGTGTCGGATACAAAAATGTTGACGCTGTAGAGTAGTGCGCTGTTGCCCACTGTGCAGAAGACCTGGGCAGCTGCATACATTTCAACGCTGGTTGTCATCGTCATCATGACAAGGCCAATGGATACGATGAGCAGAGATAAGCCATAGCCTTGAGGCCTACCAAAGATATCGAGAATCTTGGCCACTGTCAAATTGCATACTCCTCCTATGATGCTGCTGAGTATCCCGACAGTTGGGGTCAGAGAGTGATCTCGAAAAGCAGAGGTGATGTAGGGAGATAGGACAGCTGCCGTGTTCTGCTGCATCAGCATGACAAAATAGACGATCCAGATGAGGACGTAGGCAATGATGAGGTCAGTTCGTGTCCATACCATGGCCATGGCCTCGACTTGTTGAACGCCGGCCTGTGCATCTTGGCTGATGGACTCTCTCTCGTGTTCCTCCGTGTGCGTTTCGCTCAATCCGTCAACAGCGGCAATTGTACTGTAACCACTGAGAGGCTCATGATCTTGAAGTAGCGGTGTGTCACCTCGAACATTGTTCATCTTGCGGCGGGAGTGTCGTAGCGTTGAGTACAGTTGTCGGAAGTATTATGGACAAGTAAAAGCGGGACAAGGTGAGGCGTAGGTCATTGGTTGTCGAGGTGTAGAGGCTAGAAGTCGGAAAGCTTTTGAATGCAACAATTGAAATAGTTTAGATAATGATATCTAGTGTACAAAGGTTTTATTACAAAGTGCGTTATGAAAATTGGTCATGTTGAGGGCATATTTAATAGCATGATTAGAAATGAAGAGGATTTGCAACTGCCTAGTTTATTTATACTTATGCAATGATACTCCACTGTTGGGCTGTGCTTTGAAACCGTCTGTAGTGCAATTCAGTGCTTAAAAGCTCTATTATTCCCAAAAGAAAATAGTTTATTGGTAGATTTTACAAGGGAATGAAATATTTGCGCAAACTTGCTCAAACAAAGCTCTCCTAGCAAATATTTAAAAAGAGGAAATCTATAAGATATTAATATAAATTATTGAATAAGTAATAAATATTTATAGTAATAAAAAACTATTAATTTTCGCTTAGCCATCCAGCGTTGCAAAGTCTCCTTACTCGACAAAGAATACAATGAACACCACCAACTGCAGTGCCAGCTCGACACCCCAAAATGTCAGCAGTAAAGACTTGCCGGCCACAAGCCAGACAGCGACGGATGCTGGAAGACAGACTTCTCGCCTTATCTTAGACATCATCTTTGAGTATGCGCTCAACAAGTTCGACGACTCGCGAGAGAGGCTGGAAGGAGGGAGCAACAACTTTTTATCAGTCATCGACACATTCGTTGCTGCAGGTACAATGGTCGAAGCGTGTCTACCTGCATTCCCATTCAAGTCTGCAAACAGTGTCTATAAGGTTCTCGGCACACTGCCAGATAAAGCAGAGGAGCTTGCGCTCGAAAGGCTGAACAATATGTGCCTGCGCATACAAGAGGTGTATCCACCCGGAGCTCGTGTCACCATTATTTCCGATGGCATTACTTACAACGGTAGGCTGTCTTTCTTTGTGAACCTGTATATATTTAGGACTAATCTCCGATCGAAGATCTTCTGTCAATATCTGACCGAGATACCTGGGCTTACGGTCGATCTTTGCGCGACTTGGCTTCCGAGAAGAAATTTGACAACATTGGCTTCTCCAGAATTAAAGATCTTTTAGGTTTGCCACTTCCGGAGAAATTGACAGAAATCATGTACATTGCAAATTGCACAACCTTCAGGCGAGAGCTCCTCAACAAATATGGTAAAGATGATCTTGATATCGACTATGAGATCGCAAACAACCCCGATACTAAGCTGACATATCTCGGATACAAGAGATTCCTCGAGTCTGATCTGAAATACATATTTCCTCAAGGGCCAGAACGTGGAGCTAATGAGTACAAACGGGATTGCAAATACATAGCCAAGCAGATGCTAATTAGAGGCTACGTGAGAGACGCCAAGTGATACAAGGATTTAGTATGTGTCGCTGACATTTCACAGGCTTTTGCCCAAGCGATAAAGCATAGCTATCCAAATCATTTGCGCCTATCCATTCACGAGTCAGTGGCGGGGCTGAAGCTCTCGATATGTCTGCTTAATACCAAGACCGGCTTCACTACCCCATGGCACTGCAGTGTAGCCCAGCTGGCAGACGGAGAATGGGTCAGTGCGCCAATGGGTGAGTTTGCCAAGGATGAGAAAATGGAGGTTGTCGTTGAAGACGGACGTCCTATGTACTTCCGAGAGAAACGTTTGAGTCATGATGAATTTGGTTCAATAAGAACTGCGACAATGAACTACATGCAGGAGGCTAAGCAGATCAGCATGAGCGGCTACCTCAGCTCAGTGTCCACATCACGGACTGTTTCGCCGGTAATCCCATCATCGAAGGATTTCACGACCTTTTCGCCCCGGGAAGATGCCACGAGTAGCAGAGAAAGTACGCCAGAGACGCATAGCCCGGCGAATTTGGCCACGGCAGATATTCTGTCTGATACTGCTAACAAGCAAAAAATTTCTTTCCAAGCGGAGGAGAGTAAGGGACAGGACGGTTCATACGGCAGACGGCTCATTCCTCAGATCATGGACAGCTTAGCGGCAAGGGATCCTAATCGAATCGTCTTCTCTTTGACGACAGCGAGAGATGGGTCCCTTGGATGTCTTGATGTATCTGCAAAGACATTCACACATGCAGTGGATAGGCTTGCTTGGTGGATCAAAGGTCAAGTCGGCATCAGCTCATCGATTAAGCCTGTGGGATACATTGGGCCGCGTAAGTACACTCTCTATTGTTCACGGTGTACATGTAAGATGTGATGGACTAATATCTGCCAGACGATCTTCGACATGTATTGTTGACATATGCTTGCGTCAAAGCTGGATGCTCTGTACGTTGGCCTAGAATTGACCACTGAAAGGTAGTGCTTACTCTTTTTACAGGCCTTATTTCTATCACCAAAGAACAGCACTGAAGGAGCCTTGGCAGTTCTTAACTCCACTAATTGCGATGTATGGGCTAATGCTAGCGAAGTTCCTCCAAGCCCTCTAGTGAAGCAGTTGTTGGAAAGGCGACCTATGCAACTCTTGGAACTTCCGTTGTTGGACGACTTGCTGAATGGCAAGCCTACCGAAACATTTCCATACACCAAAACGTTCGAAGAGGCCAAGGATGAGCCGTTCTGTTATCTCCACACGTCGGGCACAACTGGCGTGCCAAAACCCATACCTTGGTCTCATGGACTGATTGGTACTATGGATGCAGTGAGATTGCTGCCACAAGTAGAAGGTGACAATGGGCTGCCCCCCTGGACCTCAGACTGGAAAGCGGGCGACAAGATTTATTCAAGCTTTCCAATGAGTCATGTAAGCCTACCCTTTCTGTGAGCGACTGGTAGAAGAGGCTGTGATTAGCTAACTCTCGTGCTTTAGGGTGCCGGTATTATTATGGATATTCTCATGCCAGCGTTGTTCGACTTACAGTGCGTCTTGGGTCCAGTAGGAGTATTACCAAACATCAACCTTGTCGAGAGTCTAGCAGAGACCATCAACATCGACATCTGGAGCATGGTTCCATCTTTGGTTGACGAATTGGGTGAAACACCAGAAGTCCTAGCCAAGCTGCAAAAATCCAAATTTATTTGCGCCTCTGGAGGACCTGTCAGCCCAACCAGCGCCGGAAAGGTAAACGATGTTATTAGGGTACTCAACCTCACCGGAACAACGGAAGGCTTGTTTATCGGTAATTTGGTAGTCCCGAGAGAAGACTGGTACTGGTTCTGCTTCCATCCATACTCTGGATTTGAGTTTAAAGAGGTGGAAGAGGGTACATACGAACACTGGGTACACCGCAACAAGCACTGGCCACTTTTCCAGGGAATATTCCAGACGTTCCCCGAGAAGGACTCTATCAACTTTAAGGATCTCTACAGAAGACATCCATCAAAACCAGATCTCTGGGCGTTCAAGGGTAGAAGTGATGATCTCGTCGTGTTGTCCAATGGATACAAGATATCACCGCTAGAGACCGAGGCTTTCATAACCACGCATCCGGCAATCATGGGCTGCCTCATTTTTGGTACCGGAAAGCCCCAAGCAGGGTTGTTAATTGAGTTGAAGGATGGCTACGCAAAGACAGACGAGCTTCTCGATAGCATATGGGATACCGTCAAGCAGGCGAACTCACAGTCGAGACACAAGGATCAGCTGTTGAGAGATTTTGTCACTTTCTCTGAATCCGACAAGCCATTTATCCGCACAGATAAGGGTACTATAAAGCGCCCAGCTACGTTGGCACTGTATGAAGGGTATATTGACCGCTTCTACGGCTCTCGAAGCGATGAGTCTGTCAGCTCGATCGTTATCGACACCGTTTCTGCGGATGCAATACAAAAAGGACTCAGGATTGTCTTTTTGTCAGTGCTTCCTGGGATTGATCAAGCCGCACAAATTGCCAACTTTTTTGATCTTGGCCTAGATTCACTTGGAGTGTTTTCAGTTGTCAAGTCTATACGAGCTGCAACCGGCCTGGGCGATCATCTTGCTCCGCGCCACATCTACGCCAATCCAAGCCTGGCGAGTCTATCAATTGCCATCAAACGCCTAGCGGCGACCATCAAAGCAGAGATGACAAAGGACGCTACCGCGGAGGAAGACGAGCTCGTTGTAAGAATCACCCAAGAGGCTGCACAGCACAAAGCTCGCCTATCATTCCCCTTGAATGCGCTTGACTATGTCAATCCGAACCATGGCATGGGTCTCATGTTCTACTTTCCACTGAAAGACGATATTGCATTTCAAGACGTGTTCGATAACCTTCAGCAGGGCCTCAACCGGACCTTTGACATGATACCCGCACTTAGTGGTAAGATGATGAACCGTTCGGAGCAAGAAATTGGATACGTTAAGAACAACCTTTGCGTTACTATCCCACCGCTGTCAATGGCTGCATCGGCACATAACCGCCTTGTATACAAGGATCTTTCAGATGTCCTTCCGGCTTTTGATGAGCTGAGAGATGCAGGGTTTGCAGCGTCACTGTTCTCAGATGGTCTCGTCCTGAGAAATGATCCTTTTCCGGCGTTTCCAGCAGATATTTTCGTCGGGCAAGTAAATTTTGTGAGAGGTGGATGTATCGTCGCTGCTGAGCTTAATCACTGCTGCCTCGACGGCGTTGGGGCAGTGATAGCAATAAAGGCGTGGGCAGAGAACTGCAGATACCTTCAGGGAGATACCTCGGCCACGTGTCAGTGGTGTGACCCGGAGAGCTTTAACCACAGCTTGCCAGAAATAGTCCACAAGCAGGAAGGATGGTCTTGTTCAATGGACGAAATTGATCCAGCGGCATGGGATGTCTTGCCATTCTTTCCTCCGAGCAACACCCAACAAGCCAAAGCTACGGCGAATAATACTTCTGGAATCATTTCTATTACTGGGCCTCCTCAACCCGAAGTTCACCCTCGATACGGATTTCCCCTGCACAATGTCTGGCCCTTGCCTCGTGCCGAGAGGTGCATGACCACCACCATGTTTCTCATCACTCCTGAGAAGCTCGACAAGATGAGAGACAGTGTGTCGTCTGATAAGTCTGTACCTGGAGAATATCTGTCGGTGAGCGATATTATCCAAGCCTTTTTCTGGCGGGCTTCCACCAGGGCACGGTACCGTGTAGCGAAAGAGATCCGGAAACAAACCTTCAACTCTGATACAAAGTCGATTCTAGAGCTCCCCACGGATGGTCGACCTTATTTTTCCTCTCTTCTACCCTCAACTTATATGGGAAGTGTGCTCGTTATGAACCGCTTTAGCATGGATCTCGAGACACTCTGCTCCCCTGATACAAGCATAGGCCGCATCGCCTGGCTGCTCCGCCAGTCCAACGCGCGGATAACCCCTTCACTTTTCCACGATGCATTTACCATCCTGCAAAACCTGCCCGATCACAGCAGATTCTCAACAGCTAACATGGGCCTTGAGCACATGAACGCTATGATCTCCAACATGCTGTTGTTCCAGATGAGCGAGATATGTTTTGGTGACAAGTATTTTGCGAATGGAGGCTCGCCAGAGTCTATGAGGCCGCAAGTTGAGAGGGGTAATGGACGGTTCCGATTTTTAATTATTCTACCTATGAGACAAGATGGAGGGGTAGAACTAATGCTTGGGACACACCCCGAGGAGCTGGCGATGCTTATGAAAGATGAGGAGTTTACCAAGTATGCCGAGCTAATGGGCATAGAGGCTTGATCGTCCCCAGTTTGGATGTACATGTAACAAGATTGTATACAGGCTTAGGGTATTTTAGCTAGAACTCCTAGAGTATGGCAATGGTGCATACTAGGTATACTAGGGCCGCAAATATAACTAGACATATATTTGAGTTTAACAAAGCAACGTGGGTAGACTGTTAGCCACATGATCAAATAAAAGCATAGGCAGCGGGACGGAATACCCAGAATCACAGAGTCAACATTGTATGCTTTTGACTCGATCTTTTCTTTGCGCATCCCAAAGGTTCTATTCCACGTCTTCGTCTGCTTGCTATAGTTGACAGACTTGGGATATTACGGCCTATAATATAGCTCGTAGTCCTGGAGCTCGGTCTCGGCGCCAAACATGCTCAAGAACTAGTGCATTGTCAAAGGCAAAGTGATGCAGATGCAAAAGCCGCTGCAGCTTGCTAACTTAGTACAGGGTTAGTACTCATAGCAGATTCACCAGCTGAAGAAGCTAATGGGGAGGCCTATGGCGTAGAGGCATAGATATGTCATTCAAGGGACGCCGACCACATCGAAGGGTTTCTCCTCGTGGTCGGTATAAGCAGAGAAGAGGGCATTGGCGTGCTTGGTACAGCAGTCCGTTCGGTGAAACGCCTGGAAGAAGTTAGCCTCATGCATCGTTCCATCACAACTAAGATAAAGGCAATCGATTTTGCATCTTGTGTGAAATGGTATAGAGAATTTATAGGTACAGCCAAAAGCCCAGTACGATATCATATAGACTGATCAAGAGGAACAATTGCATCCGGTTGATTCACTCATACATAATATGAACTGCGAGACGTAAGGATAATAGGCCGTCTTGAACAGACACGACGCTATCGTCTTGAATAGAGCCTCAGTCTCTATAACTCCCAACATCCGGAACAGCATCTCGCTTGTGGATATCTGAAGCTAATAGAATAAAATTCCTGCCTAGCGTAGCATCCTGACCTCCCTGAGATTGTCCAGTTGAACATCAAGTTGTAGAGGACAAAGCTTCAAGATTAGTGCAACATTTAGTGGCGAAAATCCCCTGTACTAGGTCGACTTAATCGAACTTTTGGGCTCTGTATAATGTTGCTAAAGTGGAATGCTGAATACGTTTGTGTAGTGGATAACCCTGCCATAGAGTTGGAGTATAGACGTGCTCAACCACTTGCCAAGGACTGGCGTGAGTTTGACATGATTGTCGCTGGCGATATTGTGGATATGGGCTTTGGACGCCAATTGCAAGGCTAGCAAGAGGGAAACAAAAAGTAAGGAATCTTGTAACCGTGAGCACGCAGCAATATTATTACGCCCACTGTTATTTTACTACATGTACTTCTATTGTCCTCTACTGGCGGCTCCACTGGCTCCACTGGCTCGATTACTGGTACCACTGCCACCATAAAAATTAAATAATAACTTATATAATAGCTTTTATGTTAGTGTTTTTATTTATATGTTGCTTTTCATTTTGCATTCCCTGCCTTTTTTATCCTCCCCTTTGGTAGGTAGGTAGTCCTGATAAATACCACATACCAAAAGCACAGGAATTTTATAATTATACGGCACTCAGCCGCACCTAATTGTAATACACTAAACTCGGCAACTCAGGTATTCACACTCTCTGGTATAACCAATATATTCATAGTACATGTTTTCTCGTTTAATGCGAGAAATATCTCCTTTATTAGGCTCTAAATTAGATCCACTCCAAGCGTTATTTTACCAGCTTCTATTGGCTCTTAATAATAGTTAATAAATGTATTTACTTTCAGTAATCTATCCCCGTTTATTTGAGAATTCCACCACAGAATGGAAAAATGGGGCTCTACCCCAGGAAATAGCTTGCGCCCAGTTAGGCAAGTGCGGCACGTGCTTCATGGTCTCGTCGCATTCAGCCTCACGCCACGCATTGTAATACCAATTTATCTTTCAAGAGATTGTTATGGCACGTACGTTGTTGAAACGTTGATGTCTCCTCTTCAATGGCCTCTCTTGCTCCGATAGAAGACGGCGTGGCACGAATACGGTCACGTGCTGGTGTGTAACCCAATTTTGAGCGCGATCAAAGGATGCGCCTGACAGTCCGTCCTTAGGATGCCATACCTGCCGGCTACGAAAAGTACGATGCAAAGCCCATGTTGGGACTTTGGAGGATGCTAAAAAGCAAGCCTCCGCATGCTCTAATTGCAGAAGACTAGGACTTAAATGCCGGTGGCAGCCTCCAGCCCCTGGCGAGAGGATCTCGCCTCCACCAAAGAGGAGAAACATGATTGGACGGCGCCTCTCGCGTCGTGCAAATGAAGAGGAACCGCATTCGCCGCCTATATCTATACAGCATCCGAAAGACGATGCTGTCAATA
Source organism: Trichoderma hamatum GD12 (assembly GCA_000331835.2). Taxonomy (NCBI): domain Eukaryota; kingdom Fungi; phylum Ascomycota; class Sordariomycetes; order Hypocreales; family Hypocreaceae; genus Trichoderma; species Trichoderma hamatum. The sequence continues at coordinate 35,185 of ANCB02000337.1, read as the reverse complement.
TCCTTGAAAAAAATGATAATCTTCCTTTGTTTAAAGAGCCAATTGATCGTAACCAAACTCCTCACTCAGGCCAAAGCAATGGTGTCTCGAGCCAGCCGCAGAGTGACCCGTTTGAGCTATTTTCTGGTGCTCCATTCTATTTTGATGCTGCTATCGATTACCAGCCTCTAGAGCTAGATCTCTCTGGCGAAGGGTTGGATCTCATTCCATTACCAGCTGTGTCAGTTGATGATGGATTTTCTCTGGAAGACACTGGTAATGGCTTGTGGGAATTTGGAGCACCATCAACAGACGGAGATGAAACAATACTCCAAACTGCAAAGACTAGGGGGCCCTCAGTAAACGAAGATAATCGGCAGTTGATCCAACATTATTTAGAGGTAATGAAGGGATATGCCAAAGTGGACGATCGTTCTAAAGACACAAATAATCTTTTTATTTCAGCCTTCTCAAAATCTCTATCCTTTCCGCCACTATTTTATGCCATTTTGTCATTCTCAGCCTCTCACCTTTCCATGGAGTCTCCTTCTTACTGCGGCCAAGCAAAGGTCTATGACCGTTTAGCACACGAGTCCTTTACCCAATTTACGCAGGATAAAACCAGCACTGTGGAAGGCATGCTCTCAGCCCTTTTTGTCAGAGTCAAACAAGTACATGTGACAGCCGGCAACATCGACACCTTTCTCGAGCTAATTGCCACCGCAATCGATATTATTCGCACCGAAGAAGTGGAAAAGGCGCTTGCAGACCCATCCAGTCTAATCAGACGTATTGTCATACGCCTTGCCATTTTAGATGCGAGAGCATCTCACTATGGGTTGGGCGGCGGGCAGCTCGTGCAACATCTTCGAAGTATTCCCACTGTATCGCCCATTTTTGAAGGGGAAATAGGCCAAACTTCAATTATTGGCGATGTAAATAGCCTCTTTCGAGCCGATGTTTTCCGCATGCATGTCGCACAGCTTGATATGAGGATACAAGACCAGCTTCGAAATGAGTTTGCCACCCTTACGCCTGTACGAACAGAAGAGATCAAATCTTTATACAAGTCTATCCAGCAACAGGCTGATCTGTGGGAAGAGGATACCAAAGAGGATGGCGAAGATGGCGGAGATGAGGAAGAACAACTCAGTTCTGCCACGTATGGTCGATTCACCGTCTTATCAGCTTTACACTCAGCTTTGTTATATCTCTACACAGTATATGTAAGGATATTCACTTGCATGTTCATGAATAAGGATGTGATATTGACAATATATAGCCGCTACTATCATTCGATCCTGAGGTTTCCGTTTCAAAGATACTTCATTACCACCTTAAGATTCGCTACGACCCGTCGCGCAGCTGCTCACCTTCTTCCATACTACCGTCCTCGCTGTTTCTTGCCGGAATTTGTACCAACGACCCGATTCGGCGAGACTGGGTTATTGAACGTTTCCGAGAAGGAGAGGCATGGGGTATTTATATTCGGAAAGCAAGAGAATTGCTCCAGGCAATTGTGAAACTGCGAAAAAAAGGAGACAATCCCAGTGTTCGTAGCGTCATGGATCGAGTCACTGGAAAGTTTATTATTTAATTCCATAGCTCCGTGAAAGACTGAATATATTCCTTCACTCGAACAGATCCAGGAATATCACAAGGCAATGACGTACGTGGTCTCGGGTAACAAATATTATTGATTAAGGTAACCCTGAGATATTTTAACGTACGTATAATGGAAAGCTGTTATGATCATTGTATTTTATAATAGTTGAACGTAGTAAATAGCCCCATAGCGTAATTTTAGTAATTCTATGTGTTTCGAACCATGTATGAATCGAGCAATACACTGTAATCGTTAAACCAGCCCTCTGGCGTTAAATAAGGTTATTTGCCATTCCCCAGTCATTAGATTTCAGTTTCGCGTATGTCCTGAACGTCTCCAAATCTGATTCAAGATTGCTCAAGCTACATTGAAATATAGTTTTCGCCCCCTTAAGAACCACCATAATAGCCCACGGTGGTGATAGTGAATGACGCTCAGCGTTACTTATTGGAGCATTGTCGATATGCTCTTGAATAGTCTCACCAAGGACTCGAATAACTCGTGTGGCAGACAAAGTGGCTCTGGTCTTTTCGGTCTCGATTACTTCAGGTATACAGTTGAATCTGGCGAATCTAGCCATTTGAAGATATAGAAACGCTCTATCAAATTAGAAATAGCCAATACGCATGGGACCATCTACTCACAGGCTTCCTATTAGGATGCTCTGGCAACGGCGTCCCGGAACTTTCGCATCCTCCTCATACACCATAGCAAGGAACCGCACCAGTTCGAGATCCAGGCTAGCCAAAGTCTCATCCCTCGTTGGGCTTGCCGAGTGGATCACGAAAAGAACACGATCGAGTAGGCGTATCGATTCAAAATTGGAAGGACAACGGGACTCTATCACATCATTGGCATAGTCCTGAGTCGGCCAGATCGGCTCTAATGCCCAGCCCACATGTTTCTCGATCATAAATACAGCCGGGGAGTTGCATTCAAAAAGTATTAGCCGTTCTAGGAGAAGAATAATCCAACTTAGCGTGGGCATGCCCACCTGCAAATCGGCGGCTGAGAGCTCTTCGGTTATTATACCTAGCAGCTGAGCCATGCTTCTACAGCCGTCTATCACAGAGTATGCAATATCCATTGCACCTTGCCCATATTCATAAGTTGCGAGCAAGAGTCCGGCTTGGACGAGTGTCACTGAATACTGCTCCAGCCGAGCTTGAGAATAGAGGATCTGAACCGCTGTAGCTAATACTTCACGAAGGTCTGGCGAGAGGTGGATCTCTGTTAGACAGAGACAAGCTACAGAGAACAGAAAACACACTATGTCAAGGCCCGACTTTGTTTCTAGCTGCTCAAACACGGCATAGAGGTCTTTCTCGCCGATGATCGGTAACCATCGATATACATGGGTCGTATATATGGTACCTGCTGTAGCAAACACGCCATGCTTGTGAGTTTGTATAAATTCAAGCAACACCGATACCTGATGGTCGGCGGTACGCAAAGCCTCCCGTAGGGGCCTTATATCCTTATCCCAGAGCTGCTCTTTAGGATTGCTGTGGCTGGGAATGAAATCTCTCTGTCCTGGATAATTGCACTGTAGCATAAGTCTGGAGCACGAAAGTCAGGCATATGATACAGTTATTTCTGGGTCAGAATTGTGACTAACCGCTGGCAGCGTATGCATTGAGGCGCGGAGCGGTCACACCTCTGCTTTCTATCTCTGCAGGAGAAGCACGACTTCGGCATCAACTTCAGACGCTGATTTGAGGCCATGTCTAGTGGCATGGATTTTTACCCAAGCTTTGGCAGCATTAGGTTGTGGATCGACTCAAGCCAGGATGTTGACCTATCATCGAGGTAATTTTAGTCCTGGATGGAGGGCTACGGTTATCTCCGAATTAGTATCCTGCTTCGAGCTCGAATGAAGATGGTTCAATTGTACGAAGTAGGTACCATGGTGGTTGAAAGTTGTCGAGAATTGTTGTGCCGTTCTTGTTTAATGGCGATTGGTAAGCTCGCGAGACCGACTTCGTAGGCCCGTAGAATGCCCTCGCCAGTGCTTGAAACCGAAGACTAGCAGGGGTCGGCTTTTAGCGCCATCAAGTGCTGGAGCATTCGTGCCTTGTTTAATGGCCATTGGTAGGCTTCCGAGACCAACTTCGTGCTACGGAGTACCTTACTACCTCGACGAGGCAAGCCCCCGCAAAATACCCATGTATTAGTCGTAGCCTTTCCGTCTTAAAATTGAAGTCCGACAGGGGTTGACTGTTAGACAGCGCTAAAAGCCGACCCCTGCCGTTCCACAAACGTTGGTTATCTTCAACATCCGACTGATGACAAGCTTGAAATCGATTATGCTAGAAGAACAGGACATGCTTAGTCGACCCCAACATTTTTCATGAATGAAACCTTGTGTAATGATTGAACATTGATTATGAATCAAAATTGATTTGTGTTTTTTTTTTGGTATTTTCAATGGTGGGACCCACTATGACCTCCTTCACAATGGGTCGCATGTCTCGAGGTGCTCTGGGAATATAATGCATATTAGTTGCCTTCTAAAAGGTCAATAAAGTAAGTTCTAAACAACAAAGGTCTCCCTAAGATCCTCTCTTACTTCTAGACTTCTCATCGCATCATGTCTACTTTATATCAGGCTTGGCAATACCATCCCGTTTCTTCGAGTCATGACGAATTCGACCCAGACATTCTTCGAAACTTGTGTCTGAAGGACGTCCAGAAACGCTCCCCTGGCCCAAATCAAGTACTAATACGTATTAAAGCGACAGCGCTCAACTTTAGAGACTTGCTCCTTATTGCTGGCTCTCCAAAATACCCGACTCCCACGACTACAGGTCTGTCCATGGGCAGCGATGGAGCCGGCTTCGTCGAAGCTGCAGGCCCAGGCAGCAGATGGAAGGTTGGAGATGAAGTAATCTTCAAGATAAGTGCTTCGTGGAAGGAGGGGGATGTAGAAACTTTTGATGGCGCAACGCTTGGTAGCGGTAATACGTCCGGGACTCTGCAGCAATATCGGCTTTTCGATGATCATTGGTTGGTAAAGAAGCCGCGGCACTTGTCCTGGGAACAGGCAGCAGCCATCCCCGGATCTGGTGGAACCGCGGTAAACGCGCTATTCCATACAGGAGTGGCAGATGGCCTCGATCTCACAGCAAAGACCGTCTTGACTCAAGGGACTGGCGGTACCTCATGTTTTGTCGTCCAAATAGCAGCGGCCGCCGGAGCTAGGGTCATATCCACTACTAGTTCCGAAGAGAAGAGAGAATTTCTCAAGAGAATTGGCGCACAAGAAGTTATCAATTACAAGACTCATCCGCGGTGGGAGGATGAGGTTCTAAAGCTCACCGATAACAGAGGCGTGGACCTTGTCGTGGATGTTGCAGGCGCTGAATCCATTGAACAGAGCATTAAAGCCTCACGGTTTGGTGGGACGATTGCCATGGTCGGTTTCATGACGCCAAGCAAACAAACCAATCTTATTCTCCCAATTATTTTTGGAGCGAAGCACCGCAAGTCACCGAATGCCCCCCTCTAAGTGCACCAGAACTGACTTGTGTAGTCCATGGACTTGTTGCCTCGAGCGGGGAAATGAACCTGCAGCTAGTTGAGGTGATGGAACGATTCAATATTGAGCCAGTCATCAGCCACGTTTTTGAGTGGACGGAAGTACATAAAGCACTTGGCGTTTTAATGAAGCAAACAACTGTGGGCAAGATTGTCATCAAGATGTAGATATCACACATGGCCATTGCACCTGCCAATTCAAGCTCCAGATCAACCGCTTACGGTAGTCTAGCAATCATGAGACGTAAATTATATGACAACAGTATAGTTGACTTGTATTATATCGTGGGAGATTTTGCTATCAGGGATCTTAATCCTCTGCTATAGTTGCATTGTTTGAGCCATTGACCAACACGGCATGTGATATAGCAAAGGGTGGGCGGGCAGGGGGTGCACGTAGTGGGCCGGTGATAGTGTTGATTGGTGAGTGGCGCGGGACATGCTCTGATAGAATTGTTAATTCCTATGTTTACAGTTATCCCATCAATTACTTAGATATATGGTAACAGGTGTCTTGATCGGAGACTCTAGTTTAAACAGTTGCGGATGATGATATAAAAGTTCCCTTTCATAGTAGAAAAGATTAGAACATAATCTACACAGGTATACCGCCTAGAAAAGTACAAGACCCTAATTAGGATAACTCTTTAAACGATGCTACTAAATAGTAGCCAGTTTCAGCAGCTTCAAGTTTAAATATGTCGCTTGGCACGCCAGTACTATCTTCCTTCATTAGGTGGGTGCAAATTGGCTACATAAAAGAATCCAGCCCGAAATCCCTGAGATGCCGGCAGACTTTCTTAATCCCTTGACGGCTTCCACACGCAATATATTCATTCGTATTGAATGTGAATCTTGACATTTTGTCTATGATCCCCCCCACCTAACTTTGTATGCCATTCAGGTACTACTGTGAAGAGGTATTGAGGGTACATTGCAAAGTGAGAGATCACAAGGGCCTAAAAAAGCGTGTAGTACGCACTAGCAATGGTCACATTGCAGGGGTTGATAACAGGTGTGGCCTGGTTAGCAACCCCCAGCAAGAGTATTACCATGGCGAGAATATGTTCCGCTATTTCCCTAAAAGCTTTTAATGCCTAGGTGCCCTAGTAAGCTTCCCCTAAGGTTCCATCTTCAGCATCGTCATATGTTTCTTGTTTGAGGAGCGCTATTGCACAGACAACTATGCATCAGCCACGGTTCGAATATAGTCTTACCAGGCAGTATCCATTCAGGTGGTTTACTCCTGTTGCTATCATCGGCGGTATAATTTTACTTGTGGTGTTCTCATTCATCAACCTTGGAGCCAATGCCTTCGACACCATTTCAGTTTATACTAATGATCCAAATGGCACAAAGTCAAATGAACTAAACCAGTAGGAATTTTTCTTAACAGATGCAGCAGATACCAGGGCTGACTTCGTAGGTGGTATATGAAAGTCCCATTCAACTGGGGTAGTACCTTCAAACCTGATTGCGAGCCACGCCAGCTTTCAGTCGGAGACCAGTTCTTTACGACCAACCAGGGCTTCTACTATACCCTGAAGTCTATAAGAAAGGGCGGACATGTTTTACCATCACTTAGCTATCTCAATACCACTCTCCAGGATTGCATAACTAGGAGTGTTGAAATCCGACTACGCAAATCTAACATTCAACCTGATGCTACCATGGCCATTTCGTGGGGCAGTTCAGAGCTCTCTGCTGCGGTAGAGTGTACTGTATACGCTACAGAGATAGGCTTTGTCGACATAACGATGATTCTCGAATTCACTGACTCCGACCTTACACTGGGCTACCCATTCCCTGCTACCGCTCCATTTGTCATCAGTGATAACTACACCACGCGTGCGAGTGTATGGTGGGGCACCCGGCTGCTGAGCACTCACTGGACCGGCGTCTTGAAGGCTATGGCAACTGCTCCACCACTCTCCAATGGCAGGTTTTGGATGAGAGGAAGTTTTACGTATACATGGTCCAATAAGCAAGCACAGCAGAGGTGAGCACTTGTAATCAAGCTCTGATTCTCAAATGTTAACCAGTTACTAATAGTATTCACGGCGATGACTTCTTTTTGTTTGACTTCTTTCTCCTTCCTAGTTCTGGTCTTATAGCAACTGGAGAAAATCGGAAACTTCGTTCTATAGACAACGAAGCAAATGTTCTGGCTATGTTTGCTAACCGCACTGTATGTTTATATGAAAATGGAGACCTAGGCACCCACATTGTTAACAACACACAATTAATATGCTTACCTTTCTAGGGCGAATTCTCGGCCGCTGCAAAAGAGGGGCTTCAGCTTGCTAAAGTTATGCATTCGCTCATATCCATTGACCTGGGTAATAATGAAACACCAAACTATCTGCTTCAAGGCGATGCCCTCCAGAGTCTTCTCACTAGTGCCGACGATTATAATCGACAACCGGGCGGAGTTATATGTGACAACCCAACTACTGACAGTTCGATGATACTTCCACCTCATAGCGATATATCTATTTACCTTAACGAGAGCTACCATGCTATAACGCCGCTTGTAGGAAAGCTAGGGACCCAAAATACAACTATATACACTCAGTACTCTTGTATAGTTCACCAGAGGAAAAATGTCGGGATTATTATTGTCGCGATCTTGATTGCAGACCTGGTATTTTTGAAAGCAGCCTGGACTTTGTTAAAATGGACGGCGGGTTGGATGCTAAGCAGACAGGACCCTAGAGCCATGTTTTGTGAAGGGTGTGCCAAAGGAGTATACCAAGAGACCAGCCTGGGGACAGTGAAGCTCGGAAATACAGGAGCGGAAGGTGTGAAACAGCGGCTTCTTGTTGACACTAATTAAGCAAAGAACATCATTCAGGGACTCTGTGTGCGCTGCCATTATGTCCGGTATAGGCATCAACGAAGCCCGCAATTGCGGACGATTAATCTTAGTTGCTTAAAAATGACGTTACCCATAAGAACTAGATATATATTAAGAGTAAACACTTAAGTTGTGAGTAGGATACAGGTAGGAAGACTGATACAAAATTTGACTATGAAAGTCAGGCTAGATTACCCGATAGCATTTCGCGCAACCAAACCTTCTCAAGCGACAGCAGTGGAATATATTTTCTTTCTAATCAAGGTTGTGAAAGCATTATTCGTACTATACAAAGAATGTGAAGAAGTCGTCTTGGGTGTTCACAACCAAGTTCTAGAAATTTATAAAAACTTAATTCAACTGTGTGAACACTAAGTCCCCTCTCCAAGATAGCAGACGTAAGTATGTATTTACTGCGTGGATAAGCAAAATTTGCTGCTTTGCTCGAACGACTCGAAGGTTGCCCCAGTTGGGGCATGAAACGGAAATGATTACAAAGTATACCTAAATGTCTGCCACCGCTCAAAGTCTGTCTTATCACTAAATTCCGTTCTAAGTACCTCATCTACGCCACCTCCCTCTCTAGCAAGCTTCTCATCACGTCGATTGTTTTCATGCTTGTACCACAGGTACTGCAAAATTGGAACAATGATCATCAAAGCATAACAGCCCACTATTTTCCAAAGATTAGACGCCAGCTAATATATAACGTTGCAAATGAAAGACATACTGAGCATTCTGAAGGCCAATTCATAGACTGGTGCTTGGCTATCAAGGAAAAATTCTAAAAAATCGGTTAGATAATATTCATAGATTCCTACTTCTGAAAGCTTACGAGGGCCCGCAATGAGTCCAGCAGCCCATCCTGCGAAGATAATGCCAGAAGCAGTCGACTTCTTCGTGTTTCCTGCATAATTAGAAGCCATTAATCCGGTACTAAGCGTAAAAGACATTGTGTGCCTAGTCAAACGTTAGTTTATGCAAATCGTGTAGGTTAGGCCGTGGTACTGACGTGAAAGTAAGATAATATCCTGCAAGGCGGCCGGCTCGGTTGCTTTCGGGGAGTGTATGAAGCAAAGATGCACCTATCAATGGTGGTATAGATACTAAGATCGAAAGAAGAAGCCGAATGTTGTTGTGATGAGATGCAATATAAGAGAAAATGAGGAAAGTACCAAGCTGAATGACTGCAGCTGGACACGCGGAAATAATTGTTGTTTGCAAGGCTGAGAAGCCAAAACCTTGTACAATTTGACTCGAAAACTAGACAGATTGTTAGCTTTACATAGATAATGTCCAGGAGTGGGATACTGACCTGGCTGGCAAATGTTGAAGGCATAGTATTGCCGCTGTATGGAGACTCGTCAGTGCTGTATCAAATGAATGACGGAGAGACATATAACTCACACTGCAGTCACAAAAAAGAAGATAGTTTGGGGATCTCTCAATGCCTCCCAAAACTGAGACCATTTCCAGTGATTGTCCGTGGAGACTGTCTGATTATCCCTCACTCTGTCTCTTGCGACTTCCCTCTCGCGTGGGGTGAGCCACCTAGCATTGGCATAATTGTCGGGCATAAGATACGCCAGTATAAGCGCAAAGACAAAGCTAAAAGAGCCGAAGAAGAGGAAGAAAATTTTCCATGTAGCTATTGATGAGTTATGTACTACTGATAATTAGTGAGAGATTTAACATGTAGGAGTTCCAAGTATCAAGATCTTACTTGAGCCAAGGCCGTACGAGATGATACCACCAAAGAAATTTCCAATCTATAGATAGTAAGATTCAATGATGCCGCATGAAAACAGGCTGAATATATAACACGTACCGGTGTCCCACCGAGCCAGAATGCGGTCCTGAATGCTTGTTCCGGTCGAGTCCACCAGTTACTTGTGACAATAACGAAGACTGGTCCGATGATACTCTCTACCAATCCAAGGAAAAATCGTGCGGCTGCGATACCCGCGAAGTTGAAGCATAAGGCTAAATCAAAGTTTAGCGTTGCAATGAATTGACATGGAACTGCGACATACGTGTAAGTAACACTATGCTTGACCAAGCTAGCACTGCTGCCGCAATAAGCTTCCCCGTATGTTGTGGCCATTTGTGAACGATTTTGGCCCATGCGATCGATCCGATCATATAACCGATATAGAAGATGCTATGCGGTCATTAGCTTTATCAAGGGGCAAAATGGCGAGGTGCCTGACCTTCCCAGCCAGCTAAATTGTGAGCCATGAAGATTAAGTGACTGTTTGAAACCAAAGATGGAACTATAGTTAATAAGCGTCTTGTCCAAAAACTACAAAAAGAAGGTCAGCATTGATCAGTAGTCAGTATACAGAAGTGACTAACAGAGAAGATGTAACAGCCACACAAAAGAGGTAAGATGATGAAGTCTATCTTTCTTTTGACACGGGCTGCTTCTTCTTCGGTAAAGAAGACTTGTCCAGACTCATTGGTGAGTTTTCTGTCCATATTTTCACCTGTGGTAATATCTTCAACATGATTGGCGGGCACATAAGTGTCCCCTTTATCCATGTTTCCAGATTCTGTCGAATGCCTTGTAGCAGAGATGTCTGCAGTAGTCATGATGGATAACGTAGCGTGAGACTCCTACTGAGTCATTCAATATGGTAACGTCTGTGATTTATCGGACGACGAAAAGACAGTGGAAGAGATGCATATTAAAGTAATTCTTCAGCTTGTTCGAGACATATTAGTGCTATTATTACCATGAAGCTGAAATCAATAGTCTATTGTTAATGGCGAGCTTAGAGCCGACAGTATCGGCTCTTTGACGCACGTGATCTTGTCGGCCCTCTCATGCCAGTCTTATCTTGGTGGTGGCGTTGCTGCTTTTGCCGACAAGCGATATCGAGGTCATGTGATCTTGTCGGCTACGAGCTTCGTGTAAGTCGAGGGAGGAGATAAACACCCCAGGGTCGCTGCATATGCTCTTGTGAGCGACAGCATCACTGAAACAGAGAATTCAAGTACAGTTGATCTCATGGTATTATCTATTCACAATGGCAATTGGCAAGACACAACCCGCAGAAGAGCGCGTCCTTGAACCGCAAATCACACATCTTTCCGACGTGGGAACCTCGCAGCCTGTGGTTCTCGAACCCTATCACGTTGATCTGCTTCCTGAATATGGCTACATCAGCCGTGAGTATCTTATGAGTGGTATGGCCGCTGGTGAGCCCTATTGCACTCGTCTTCTTCTACGGTGCCCCGCAGACTCGACCCAATTCAGTGGTTTAGTCGTGGAAGAACCATCGCATTTGTGGGGGGGGACTAGCATTTGGCGTCATATAAATCGTTGGTTAATGAGAAAAGGTGAGACCCTGTGTCAGGTTAGGTATACTTTTAGCAACAACTGACGGGCAATTTGAACAGGACATGCATGGCTCGAGGTTGATTCACAGTCTCCTTCAGCAATTGGCAAGATCAAGAATCTCGATCCCGAACGATACAAAAACATGCATTTCATCGAAGCCCCCCTTGCAGATGAGTTTATGGATACTATACCATTCATGACAGATGTCACACGGGAGATGCTGGAGCAATCATACATCGACTTCAAAAAGAAGTGGTGGCCCGCGACGACTCAATCTCCAGAGATTATTACAGCGGCTTCCTATGCCCTCCGTTCCGGAAAGTTAGGTATCGTAGCTACCAGAGTAATTTTGACAGGCTTGTCTCAAACAGGAGGTGTTACTCGACGATTCATTACACATTCGTCCCATCTTAGACTGCCTGACGGCGGTCTCCCATTTGAAGCGTTTATTCCCTGTCAGTCTGGCGGTGCAGCCTTACCAGATGTTCCAGGGGCCAAGATAATTGAACTTTTGGGCGAGTCAGAATTCCAGTCTGTTCGACTGCCGTGTGGAGTCAGCGGCCAGATACTCGGCGTCTCTCACAGGCGGGCTGACAGCGACTCCTTCCGGCTCTATGAGATAGCAGGAATGGCTCATCGTGAATCCCGATACCCTTCAGACATTGACATCAAGCGATGGTCAGTCGCAGAGCTCAATGGTGCCGAATGGAGTACGTTTCCCAACTCTTTTATTTATCACGCTGTGTTCGATGCAATGGAACGTTGGACAAGCAATGAGGCTATTGCCCCTCCTTGTGGCTCTACTATACAAACAATTGGCTTGAGTGATGAGATTGCTCGAGATGAACATGGCAATGCGTTGGGAGGAGTAAGGTCATTGTATACAGACGTGCCGCTGTCTCGTATTGTTGCGGCTACCCCCAAGGGCCGACCAAACTGGTACTGTGGTACGTTGTCATCTTAGCTGATATCAATTTATGAAGTTTATTGACAGCTCAAAAATAGGTTCTGAATGGGCATTTACGCCTCAAACTTTACAGAAGCTGTATGGCACGGTAGCCAATTATCGGGTTCTTGCCGGGTCGGCTATTAGCAAACAGGTACGAGCTGGCTTTTTACTGCCGGAGGACGCCGAAGTCCTCCGACGCGAAACTATAGAAAGAGTTGTGTTTTAGAATTCCCTCTGTCAATATAATTTAATAGGTCGATATTTAAACTATTGTTTTGCGGACGGTTACATATGAGGTACGGCTGAAAATACCTCAGAGATGTTCACAAACGGAGGATACCGAATCTAAAACGTTACACCGGTATTAGAGATAAATTGAACCTAAAGTTGTTCAGATGTTGGCAAGGGAACAATGGTAACGTTCCGTAATATAGCATATCATTTATAGAAGAAATAAATTATCTATTGGCTTGGTCAAGATGTACGCTATAACATGATAACTATGTACAGTCGGCAGTAGTGAGAACTTTATAAATCGATATTGCAACATAATCTACATTGTGTTCTGTCACTAGATTGAAGTTAGTATTATATTAAATGAATTATAGGAAAAGGTTAGATACATACAGCCTGTTACGGATATTCTTCCGGACGGCAGAAGATATATGTGATAGATCTCTCTCAATGCTTGAATTTGATTTAGTTGCAAGCCTGTCATCGAAAACATTCCAATCTCCAAAAGTGTCAGCAGCTTTATATGATATATCAACTTCGACAAGATCAAAATTGCTTACATCTGTCAATATGTGATCCCAAGAACCTGGTGTTTGGTATTTCAAGAGCGCGTCTACTAGTCTTTTTCGCATTGACTTCATGCGGCCACTCATGTGGAGCAAATCCCTTTGCCACTGTTGCTTCAAGTCTGCATCTCCAAGTACTTTTGCCACAATCCTGGCTCCATTAATAGGGGAGGTTGTTATCTCAGCGCGAGATAGTCGTGAAAGCATGCTCAGAGTCTTGGATCGGGCGATCTCCGTCCTGCATACAACGTGAAGTACACCCACACGCTCGCCGTACAGACCGAAATTTTTCGAGAACGATTGAGCTACCATCATTTCCAGCGATGTGTTATGGAAGAAGTGTCGTACCGACCAGGCATCTTCCCCTAAGTCTCCGGTAGCAAAGCCCTGGCTACATATATATTAGCTCATACAGCTTCATGGAACTTCATAACACCACTTACTAGGCAACGTCAAAAAAGGGAACGAGCTTCTTCTGTTCGCAGACATCAGCCACTGCCTTCCACTGATCCTTTGTGAAATCAATTCCGGTAGGGTTATGTGCGCAACCATGCAAGATCACAATGTCACCCTCTCTGGCCTTCGATTTGAGGGTCGATATGGTGCCTTCGAAATTGACAGTGAAAGACTGCTTATCGAAGTATGGGTATGTTTGACGCTCAATTCTGCTGTCTACCCACTGCCAAATCTCTTGATGATTGATCCACGAGGGGTCTGATATCCAAACGGTTCTAGGGTGGCAAGCTTTAGCCAGAAACAAAGCACCAAGATGGTTTGCCCCGGTGCCTGCGATGGTCTGGATGGAGGCGATCGTTGTGGTATCTTTGCATGTTGCACCGAATAAGAGGCTTTGGGCATTTTGGAGTAGAGCGGGATGACCGAGAAGAGGCAAATGTTCGTGATTAATAGTCGAGTCATTCATTAAACATTGTTTAGACTAAATAAGTAAGTAAAGGCAGCGATTGCTGGGCAGCGAGAGTTAAGGCTACCTTCTCTACAGATGGCAAGATCCACGGTCTTGCATTTTCATCACGGTAGAATCCGGGACTGAGATCAACTTTAAAAGGGAAGTTATCTGCCCTGTATGCCTCGATCAAGGCAAAAGCGGCATCGGGTGCTGCCTCGGGGAGACTTGCGAATAGCGACATGGTGAAGTGACTCAATATTCTGCTGAATGAAACAGATAGGGCCGTCAACAAGATTCCCGTATAGGAATACGTAATATATATGAACCAGTGTAAGCCAGCTGCGTGCAGCAATGAGTATACCCCATGGCTCCCCAGTTCATCTCGCCGAATCAAGTTTCGGCTATACAACATTTACACCGACGCCAGTTGTTCGGAGGTGGAGACATTTCGGCAGACCCAAGTTTAATAGCCTAAGCTTACGTGCAGTGATGGTACCTCGGTCACCTTGCTTCTTCACCGAGTCGAGTCATATAGCCTGGCCAATTTAACCCTTACCATCACTTAGTCCAAATTGTAGCCAGACCTAACTTTTTCCTTTATAAGATACTCGTTTTCTGTCTTATTCAAAATGGGCGTTTCCGGCCCTTGTTTTCTTCTTCGGTTTCATTTTCATCCGATAATTTGGACACCTTACAGTTTGTTACATCCACCACCATGAATCAATCCAGCCTTCTAGACCGGCTTTCAGCTCTTGACACTACTATCGTGTCTGATGCCTTGGATTTTCTCAATCTCAAAGGAGCCACGTACGGCCTACTACCACTCTGGGACTGTCCCAAAATTGTGGGGCGTGCCAGCACAATAAAAGTCGGCCCAAAAACTGATACCACTCCCACAGCCCATCTACTGACTCCAGTCATAGATGCGGTAGAAACAGATGATCGCATTCTTGTGATTTCTGGAGGAATAGATGGTGTTTCATGCTGGGGCGATATTGTTTCCAATGCCTCGAAAGAGAAACGCATCCGGGGAACTATCATCGATGGTGTGAGTCGCGACATCGATGGTAGTCGTGAGGTTGGTTACCCAGTTTATGGACGCGGTGTGACAATGATAAGCGCACGTAATCGAATGATACAAATCGAATCTGGAAACCCACTGGAGATGCGAGGCGTTACTGTCCACCAAGACGACTATGTAATCGCTGACACTTGCGGGACGGTGTTTGTCCCAGCCAAGCACATCAACGAGGTTCTGGAGTTTGGTGAAAGGATAAAATATCGCCAGGCTCGTATGGTTCAGGCCGTTCGAGCAGGTCACCCAGTGTCAGAAGTTATGCACGATACACAATTTGAAGCCATACGCGAAGATGGGCTGTCTCAGACGGGCGTGGCATCTGTGAACGGTAACCCCAAGAAAGCCAGTACTAGCGATAAAGAGTTAGTAGCGCTGTTCACAGGGTTAGATACCCCTGGGGTCTCTGACGCACTTGACAAACTTGGCATTCCTGGACAGGCCTTCAATATCATGCCTTTGTGCAACTATAAAAAGGTGACTGTGGGGCCGGCCTTCACCGTGCGTTATGTACCCGCCAGCGACCCGCCAGGAAGTGTTGGTGACTTCATCGACGATGTCGCTGAAGGCGATGTTGTAGTTATCGACAACAACGGCCGCACTGATTGCACCGTCTGGGGTGATATTATGACGCAGTACGCCGGCTTGCGAGGCATTGCTGGAACTGTTATCGATGGCGTATGTCGGGATGTAACCCGTGTCATCTCCGACGAGTATCCGCTGTTTACCGCCGGACGGTGGATGCGAACCGGCAAGGATAGAGTTCAAGTTGGGGGTGTCAATGAGTGTATCGGAATTGGCAAGGTACGCGTTGAACCGCGCGATATCGTTGTTGCTGATTCCAACGGCGTCGTTGTTGTTCCGCGAGATCGAGCCCGTGAGGTAGCCGAAGTGGCGCAAAGGATTGAGAAAACTGAAGCCAGTATCCGGGAAATGGTTGCTAGAGGAGCCACAATTGGCGAAGCACGAGAAAAGCTCGGTTATCACACGTTGCAGCGCAAGTCATAATGAATAAAAAGGAAATATTCTTCAAGCTTGTGCAAATCAAGGAGAGGTTAATGGTAGAGTTACGCCGTTAGCTAAAAAGTTCTGCTACTTTACAAATCGAGATAAATTTGTGCTATTAAACCATGAAGGATTGTTATATATCACGGGCGTCAAGCATTATCTTAAATAAGAAACAGTTTTTTATCCTTGGTTTTTTTAATGGCTTCAAAAATCAAGAATGCTTGCGAAATTTACATTAATTTAGTCTATGTCTCTTTTATTCGAGCTGTATTTGCATTGTAGTGAAATAACTCCAAGATTTAATCCTGTGCTATAGATATTATGCTTATATAGCCTATACGTTAGCTGTTAGAGTGTGTATATGCGTCTCCCTATATATAAAGTAAAGATTGTATTCTTCTCTGGTATGAGTTTTCATAATACCCACCCTAAGGGCTAAACTAAGTTTATTTTATATTGAATTACTTACAGGCCCCATTCATTCATATTCATGTCTATGTTCTCAACCATCCAGTCATATATGACCATTTTCTTACTCTACGAGACATCATGATCGTGCAACATGCAATTCGCTTGTATACCAGTTTTGAATTGCCCTTATATCGTAGCCCATTGCCACGGTATCAAATACTTTCAAATGTTCCTTACACGACGCACCGTTGTTTGAAAGCCGGCCAATCCATTTACCATGCTTTCGGGCTGCGACTACAATTTTTTCGACTGCATCGACAAACTCTTGCTCATCACCTTTCGCAGGAACATAGCCAAGAATTGATAAAGCGAGGTCGTTGGGTCCGATGAAGATCATATCTTTGCAAAAGTTAGTCCAATACTTCTCAGATTGTTTTTTGTGCTCCACCACTGACCGACACCAGGTACAGCACATATATCGTCAACATTCTCAACTCCGGCTCTCGATTCAATTTGAAGACAGGTGATCAGTGTATCGTTTGCGGTTTTCAGATATGTAGGAAGATCGATGCCATGAGCGATAGCCGGAAATGCCGAGCCCTGCCCTCGACATCCGCGTGGAGGGAATTTTGAATGGGACACAACAGCCTTGGCTTCTTCGGCAGTATTGATTTGAGGTACAACGATACCGCTTGCATTATTTTAGTATACATATTGGAAGGGATATAAGTCGCTTACTGTGCCCCAGCATCCAGAGCTCTCTTGATTAAATCTGGGTGCGTCATTCTCAGACGAACAAGCGGCGATACTCCCAAAGCAGCAATAGCGGCTGTTGAGGAGTGCATAGAATCATCGCTAATGTGCCCATGCTCGCAATCGATGATGATACCCTTGTCTATCGTCAGCAGGAAGTTAAAGTGTAACAGGCGAGAGGGGCTAACATCAACGCCAGTTTGAGCTATAATCTGAGCTGTGCGAAACGATGGAAGCCCCAAAAAGGTCATAATCGGTTTTGAGTTGGCTCTGAGCGCATTGAGCAAGCGCAATTGCGGGTTCCGAATAGCGGCCGTCATCGTTGGTGCGTAAGATACCCTGCATTAATGGTTATCTTTCAAAACAATTTCGTCCACTTTCCAAAGCAATGGCAAAACTAGAATGAGAAGAAAAGAGAAAGAAAAGTGAATGGCAAATTTATCAGTCATGCTGATGTAAGAATAAAATGTAAAGCTCTCGTTAGCAATTCCCTAAGAAATCGTTACAAAAGACAAAGGCTCAAATGGAATCAAAGTAGCCAAAGAGAAAAACAAGAAATAATCCGCCTTTAGATAAACTCCAATTCACCATCCATGCAAAACAAAAGACTATGTACCTGCTTATTGAATGTTTTAGACGCTGCTATACCATCGAGTATTTGGTGTCGGCCAGACTGCCTCTTTGCCTTGATTGTGTCTTGTCTCTAGACTCTAGTTAAAGCCGCCACAGGAGAACTTAGAAAATCTAACCTAATTCGTACTAGCCTTACGGTATCTTTACCAGTTCACCGAAGACCTGTCCACTTTTTATCGGCAAAAACGTACCTCTGCCGAGACTTAATGCCGCCTTGACGTAGTCATGCTCAGAAGATTTTTTTCTCTTCCGTCGTATTAACTTCATCTTGTAAGTCAGCATTTGACACTCTTAGCCCCCGGACACGATCATAATTTCGGCGTCGAGTCCAATAACCGATACAGTACCAAAACTACCTATAGCTAGGCAGAATATGCTGGGTACTAGGTCCTCGATGACAGCCCCATATGCGCCAAAGGCTAGATCAATAGCGTATGACAAACCATCAGCTTCGGATAGCATTGGTAACTGATCAGGGTCCTGTGCTAACCACCCAATGTATGGCCAGTTGCCGTAAATGTCATTCCCGAAGAGTAAAATGCTCTGGAGGACAACCTTGTAATAACTGTAAACGGACGAACAAGGCTGTAGAGTGCGTTTATCCTCAAAGAGATCGATTAGTAAAAGTTAGCCAACAGTAAGTTGCGCCGGATATCCTGGCATGACAAGATCAACAGACCGTGACTTATAATGACCGAATAGATACATTGACGACTTGATTGAAGAAAACCAACGACTTCAGCGTCGTACATCTCAATCAGGATCACCAATTGATGCACAAACTAAAAATACTGTGGAAATCAGCCACGGTGCAGACCTCTCCAATGCAGCATCGTCGATAGATGTCCCCGAGGCGGCGACCACGCCTTGGTTCATTGATATGGCTGTTCCTCACACGCCTATCCTTCTCTCTGAAGCCTCGGACTCGGCGTTTGCGACTCGCTTCCGCCAGGCAATGTCTGATTCTGAGCACAGCCATTTGCCCCGAGTAAATTTCCCAGCAGATGATCAACTTTTGGCCTCGGGTGATGCAGCTTGCGCATGGCCGAGCCCGTCAGATGCACGTCTTCTCGTCAATGCTGCCTTAAAGTGCCTTGGACGTTGGCACCATATTGTTTGCCGCAGTGCTGTCCTTGAGGAGCTCGAGCGGAGCCTGCAGCATCCAAGATCAATAGGGTTTCTCCTTCAAAGTAAGCTTTGGGTGCTATTTGCAATCGGAAAGATGTATTCAACACGAACGCCTGCTGCATGTAAAACTTTCCCTGGCTTGGAGTACTTTGCTAAAGCCACCAAAATTCTCCGCGTCACCAGTGAGCGTCCGACCATTGAAATGGTAGAGACGTGGCTTTTACTGGTATGCAAATCCACGAATGCACTATAATTTCGTATTAACACCGCATCTTAGTCTTACTACTCCCTTTGTCTCAATCGACGGCATTCTGCGTACAGCCTAGCTGGTTCTGCCGTGCGAATTTCCATTATCATGGGCCTGAATTTCAACGTCCCCGAGCCTCTTCTTACTGATCCTGCAGCCCGTGAGCATAGGATCCGAGTTTGGTGGACTGCTTATACATTTGATAGAATGTGGGCCACAAAATTGGGGTATCCGGTGGCAATTCCTGACAGCGATATTGACGTGAACCTCCCGTCAAATAAGCTCTTGGACAGCAACTTTGAGGACTGTTCTTATTCAATCGCAATGATTGGCTTAGCGAGGATATCAGGTCGAATAACTCACTCAATATATGGTAAAAGCTCTCAGCAACCCTCATTATCGCAACGAGTCCACGATAGCCTATCAGACCTCCATCAATGGCTCAAAGATCTCCCCTCGGCATTGCAGCTGGATTCAACCCGAGACACAGACCAAAAAGCAGAATCTTTGTATCTATTGTTTAATCAGGTAAGGCCCCATATAGTGATTATGAAATATTTGCTTTGAGTAACAATGTTTTCAGCTTGTGATACTTGCCACTCGTCCAATTCTGCTTCAAGTGTTTCGCACACGTATTAAGGGTGTTGACACGGGGTCAATATCGGAAATTCCAGATTCTGCAAACGCTTTATCAGATGCATGCATCCGATCTGCGCGACACTCATGCCAAATTCTTACTGATTTGTGGATAAGTGGCACTTTTATGATGTTCGACTATTTTTATACTCAATATCTCTTCACCGCAGCAACAGTCTTAGCCATCTCGAGCTTACTTGATGGTAAGACCGGTCAAGCCGATAGGGAATGCTTTGAAACAGCACTGCAATTTCTCTCACAGCTCAAAGACAATGGCAATTTTGTGGCTGCCGAGTTCAAGCAACATATGGATGCCATGACAGCTCTCTTTGCCTCTGTTGAAATGAAGATGCATGGTCAGCGCGCAAATGACTCACCAGAACCATTTATAGCCAGCGCGGGCAGTAGAAGAAGAGATTTTGATCCAACGACCGCTACAGGAGATATCACGGCGGATATGGTACTATCTGAACCGTTTTTCCACGATCTGCTTGCTCAACCTATGCCCGACCTTGAGTTTATCAATGCATCGCTAAGTTTAGACAGCGGCCAAGGACTTTACTGGCCGATGATGACTTCGAGTAGTGATCCAGAAACGCTGTATTAAATCAGCGCTTATCATCACTTCAGTTTATGAGAATATGGAAAATACGTGCTATAGTTGCTATTCTTTATATATACATTCCTCCAAACGTCTAGCAAGTCTATCGAGCTATTCTACTAAGATGGTATGCCGATTTTGTCATGGCTGATGCGGAGTGACATTCCGACCATCCACTCTATGCATAAAATCCTGTATAGACGACCACATAGCTACAGGGTTAGAATACATAGGGAAATGGCCGGATTTCGGAATCTCCATTAGTTCAACCCCAGAAGCTTTTAGTTCCGAGAGGTACGAGAGACTCGCATGTTGTTCGCCAAACATGAAAGCCTTTGGGAACGAAAAGTTTAGAAATTTTGCTAAAAGATCGCCATTGTCTGATAACTGCACCATGGATTCGAAGATGCCTTTAATTGCGCCAGGGCGGACTCTCTGGCGAATTGAAGCAGCATACAATGGCATAGAGTAGAAGGAAGACTGGCGGCACCCCGAGATGAAGTCATTGAGGAATTCATCGACACTATCGCCTTTCCTATCAAATATTTGTCGACTAATAAAACAATCTTCTGGCGCAAGATTGCCTTTAATATTGACGAAGCTGCGGATGGACTTGGGGCTGCTGTGCGCAAGTTGAAGTGCAGTTAGACCACCCATGGAATGTCCCACGACATGGAATTCCGAGATTTGGTAATGGTGGAGTACTGCCTGGGCTGTCTTAACAAGGAAGGCGATATTCACTTTCGACAGATCTGCGCACCAGGTTTCACCACATCCAGGTGCATCGTATGCAAGGAATGGCTGCCCATCGAATGCGGAATAAAGTCGGATGTCGACGTAATCTTCTTTGGAACTACCCCAGCCGTGAAGAAACAAGATGGGCGTGGATATACCAGCTCGTCGGAAAAGTGCCAGGTCTACCAAGGTTCCATCGATTTCAAGCCGAAGGCGTTCATGTACAACGCCAAAAGCTGTTACCGGTCGTATAAGAGCTGACATTGGATAGGTTTTTACGTTATAGTACGAGATCCTTAAAAGCAAAAAATTGCTATTATATATAGGTACTCATTAGATGGAGAGGTGAATCTTTTAATATACCTTTCAAAAGCGGGCCTGTTATTTTCTTAGATCCCTGCTAATTACCTAACTTCGGCGAAATCCTCAAGGCGCCGAAGATACACAAACCTAGCTGCAAGGCCGCTAGTTATTTAAGCCGGTTGCTAGTAGTCGTTGCTGATATTCCCGAGTCCGAAAGCGCCTATCGGACACAGCAGCGTCTTCACCATCACCGAGCCTATTGGAAGGCATTTCACTTCGATCGCCAGAAAATACTAGGCCCAGAATACTAAAGTTATTAATCCAAACAGTGTGTTTGGAAATTTAAGGAACGAACTCTGGGAGTTTATTTCTTGAATTCCGAGAACTGCTTTCAATATCTTGGCAATGAGTTCCCTACAAGGGAGAACAGAGACAATGACTTCAAAGTAGTAATATGTATTATAATAGCTTAGTGAAATTAACTGATTTCTTCCTTTTCAATACCATTGTGGTCTTGGCTATTACTATAAACAGGAAACATTATGTTTTATTAATGAATACCCAATATTTCCATCAACCACCAATTGGCACTCATAGCAAGCAACGTAATGCATTATATACTCTCATGACCTCGATACAGCTACCAATCAGACCTATTGGTCCCCGTCATCTAAATCTCCGTGTATGCACCTTTCCTCCCGATGCCGCAGATAGCCCAGATGATGGTTCCGAGCGCCGTAAGCTCGAAGATACCGATGGTAATAACCGCCCACCAAGTGTAACTCATCTGCATGTACATGGCAGAAAAATTGCCTACAGTGCGTATGAGAGTGATGTCACTGGTGAGTGTGCAGACGTAGGACAGCATATCGTAGTGCTCTAGCTTGTTGAGGTCATCCACCTTGTACAGGCTACCAGCCACCAACCAGAGGACAATGGCAATGGTAGACACGATGACAGTGGTGGTGTTGCCGACTTCGCGATGTGGCCCACCTACGATATTTTAGAACCTCTTTCATCTAAGTTGCGGACATATCTTTGTAAGATAGGATTGAGTAACAAGCGTGAGAAAGGAAGAAGAAGAATTGTGATAGTGAACTAGATTTAGAAAGGTCGTTGATGCTGATACTCCGAGTAACACCAGCGCCGGCTGCGACTTCAAGTCAGACGGCCACACTCTCATCTTATACCCTCTACGATCATCTGTCACGCCAATGTCTTGGGGTTTCAGGTACTTAGCGACGGTATATCCTAGTACGATCATAATAGATGTGGTAAAGAGCAAAGAGAGCACACGGACGACAAGCCTCATGCATCCGACAACACGTTCAAGGTGCGGATCTAGTGCTTTTCTCCCTCCTTTTGCTCTCTG
Organism: Trichoderma hamatum GD12; assembly: GCA_000331835.2. Lineage (NCBI taxonomy): Eukaryota > Fungi > Ascomycota > Sordariomycetes > Hypocreales > Hypocreaceae > Trichoderma > Trichoderma hamatum. Next base: position 12,305 of record ANCB02000337.1, on the reverse strand, counting down.
TTTTTACCAAGATCCTCTGGAGGCAGAAGTGCCGGCAAAGCATGCACCGTAGGATCATATGCCGTATGTACAGTGGACAGTTCGGCACCTTGGAATTGCTCCATTGTAAGTGACAGCTAGTATGTCAAAATATAGAGAAGATAAGGAAAAGGAAAAGGAAATTAGAGAGTAAGGAGAGAGAATGACAACAGAAAGTGATACAAAGAAGAAAGGGAGAGAACAAAGGTGGAGGTATTGTACTGGTATCGAGGATGTTTGATGGAGATGAAAGGACGATGGGCCCATGACTCGGAAATATATTATCCGAATTCAAGCGGAGAATGCCGACATGCAAACTTGTGCACCGAGACCCCATTGATGCCCTGGTAGGCATTTGTAATCTACTATTAATAGATATTGCTGATGTTCAAGGCGATTTATTTTAGGGGGTGAGAAAGGAGCGGGAGGGAGATAGGCCAGGCTCGGTGCTTCACCCTGGCTGTGCCCAGGTTCTAGGCCACGGTTGCTGGCCAGTAGTTGTCAATAACAATCCTCTATGTTTCATCGCGTGCACATCCGATAACCGAGAAGCGCGGTTGTCGGGTTCCGTATAAAGGGTTTCCATCTTGAACCCATAGGACAGGGATTGCCCCAGAGAGAACGCTTGGCAGCACTTAGAATAACTCCACCTAATGTCATTTGTGCTGTCACCAGTGCGCTAGTGCCGACTAATAGAGGTTTGTGCGCTGTAGGATATGCCTAGTGTCTAATAGTATGAGTGTATATAATAACCTTAAGTACCTACTGCATGCTGACTAGCACCGCTCTCATGCGCTTTTGGCTTCTCCAGCTCTGATCCATTCTACTTATTCTATCCATCCCTACCTGGAGCACGCGTTTCCAGCTCCACCCAACAACTTTGAACGGTCGCCCGATTGTTTTTGTCTCTTCTGCCTCGCGAAACCATGCCGGCCGCTACTCGAATGCTGACCGTACCGAAAGGTGGAATGGGAACTTAGAACTTGAGAGAGGTCCTTGGAGGTCCTCGGCATATAGAAAATTATCGATTAGCAACAGTTAAGACTTGTCATCATAATTTCTTCATTCTATCAGTCATTATTATCTCACAGCTCAACAGCCTGTTGTCACTCCTAGAAGTCCCCTCCATTTCTTTCCCAAGCAACGATGCCCCTTTTGCTACTAGTCGTTGAGTCGCTATTGGCCGAATGGGGCCAGCCGCTGGTCACCGAGATCAATAACGAAACATCTCTCATAGAACGTAATAGTTTTGGCCCCATCTCTATACTTGATGATACAGCAGATGGCGTGTGCTCATCAATTCTGCTAGCGGGCGGCATTAAGTTTGGAAATAACGTTTGGGCTGATCAGGCTGTCGACCAAGCTATGATTCAGGAACTGACTTCCTTTCCCATCAGCAACGGTGCCAGTCAGTTACTCATTTATCCCCACTGTTTATGATTGAAGGATCATAAGTTTATCTGGCAACTTCGGTGTACTGACTCGGCCTTAAGATTTTGCAAGCATTGGTTGGACAGGTGTCTTTATCCTAGAGCGTGCCTTGGTCGTGCCGAACCAAGCGGTAGACTGTCGCCGTACCGATACTTTCTGTACCTTCAGAAAGACTTGTGCCGACTATAAGGGCATTCCTTTCTTGTTAGCCGCAATATCGATTGAGAACATCCACCGCTCATTGTCGGCGCAAATTAGTGCTTACGATCGTGTCATTGCTCAACTCGACGCTGGGTCAGTGATACCTTGGTAGTCATCCTTTTCGCTAATTGCCTCGGTCAATACACATTACATCAGATTTCTAACCCAGACAATAGCAACCAAGCAGGGATTAAGGCTCTTCTCAAGGATCCGGAATTCCCTAACACAAGGGGCTTCACTTTCAGTGCTTTCCTTGACGGCTTCATCCTCGGTGTGAACCTCGTTAGCGGTATCCCAAAGTCGTTATTCAGCGCCATTTTGAAGGCTATTAAAACAGGAGTCAAGGTAAATAATAAGAATTTGGTCTCCCCCATCATTTACTAATATATTGGTTCAGGCGACATGCTTCGATGCTAGCAGCTTAGGCATATTCCCACCTGCCTGACAATGATGTCGTTGAATTCGGCTTTCCTCGTTGCACGTTTCCATGGAAGAGACTGGCTCGAAACTGAGTTCTTATCGTACGAAATCAGCTAGATCTTAGTCCTTTAGTCTATTGCCGACCTGAATTAAGTCAGTTAAAATATCTGGTAAATTATTTTACCTTCTAAGAAACAGGTGCCTAAGTTGGTTGAATTTGAATAATATTTTAGCGCAGTATTAGCTAGTGTTAGTTACCGACTATTTACTTATATAAGAACGTATATAAACCGCTTACAGAAACAAAACAAAATTAAACAGCGAAAAACTAATTTTACAACTCTAATATAAGCTAGTGCAAAGAGGTATCGAAACAAAGGCCACCAAATTTGTCTAATAGCCTTATATGATACATTTCTGTGTATATATATGCAGGGGACTACAACTTACGTCCCTCTCTGTGGGATATCGAGCTGTCATGATAACAAATGTGACAAGTTTGCCTAAAAGCGTTACGAACTTTAAATTCCCATTTTACATTTCAATTAATCAGGTGTCAGGCCTAGGCTCTTCTATTGACAGGTGGCCTAACTACGTCTCCTACTGACTCTCTGATTCTTGTCATTGAAGCAGTCATATTGTAGTACAGCTTTCGCAACGTGGCTTCAAATTTTGAGGACAGCTAGAGACGCCATGAAAGTACACTGGCTTCTGTCACACCTTCTCACAGAAGAAAGCACTGATAGCAATCGCGATAGAGATACATTCCCGATTTTGAAGCTACTAGCACTTTCAATGTTGCTCTGAAAGTCGTATCGGCGCTTATTGCTCTTGCGGCGGTGAAACGACCTAACTGGACTAGTAGAAGAATGTTATATACGGCAATATGGATGGCAATTTGATTGCTTTCCATAATCTATAAAATCGACAGAGCAGGAATGTACTGCTCCACATTTGTGTAAAATACAACATTTTGCCTCGAAATAATACATTATCCCAAAACTTAGATATCCTCGCAATATAAAACGCCAGAATCATCTGTCATCTAAATGTCTCATTCGAGAGCTCGCCATCTCTAAGGCATGAAAAGACCTGCCCCTTCAGCTTCTTCATAAATAGTGACACATATGCAATTGCCTCTCTCCCCCTTGCTCAACCCCCCACATAAAACCAGTCTATTTAGCTTATTTTTCTTGAAGCAGCATTATCCTTGTTTGTAAAAAGTTGACTATACTTGAATCCGAACTCCTCGTGCCAATACTCTACCACCTGCGCTGCCTCCTCAGTCCCATACCTCTGCGTCGTTGGGCTTGTGGCCGTAAGTGTCGGCAAACTTCATCATAACGCTGTAAATGAGAGGGCGTATATCCTTGTCGGTCCAGATACCAAGCGTGAAACTTGATCCTGGAAAGTCGGTGTTGAGCTTGTTAACTAGCTACCATGATGACATTATCGGTGTATTTTATACCGAAGAGTATGAGTCAGCTGCCCCGAGTGGGGGACCAGCTCAAAGATGGACCGCATGATGTATCCATCTTTGTGCATTAAGCTGCTAGGAATAATGAAGGTGGACTAGATTTTTAAATCTCACCACAAATTGTGCTCCAGGGGTGTCTTTTTATAACTGCTAAATGGATCAAGGGCTTCGGGAACTCAAGTTGGCGAGAAATTGCCCATGAGAGGCATTGTAACAATGCTAATTTCTCACGGGCCCTTTGCCCTATTGGTCTACTAACACACCCGCGGTAACATATCGCGAAAACGGAGGCCGACAGGCTTCCATCCCAAACGGACCCGTAACCCAGCGGCTCCCGGAAAGGCCTCGACCCGGAAACCTTCTACAATGACTTTAATAAAGTGGAATCTAGTTTGTGACTACAAAGATACTCGTAATATACCTGAATATTTGATTGCATTATGATAGCGGCCATATCCAGTTACATCTTTGTCACCAAAAGTTCCAAAGCACGCCTCTGCAGTGTAGTTGGGGTTCTGATAGCCTGGCAGGTCTTTTCAACTCGATTTGGTAATTATCTATACAAAAGATGCGAATCAATGCACACGGAAACAGAATTCTATCCAGTTGTTCAACTCCGCCATCGGCCTCAATACAAATCACAGTTGCCCCACCTCTTCGACTCGGTTGTGGCTTCACAGCCGTTTTGGCTGCCGTGTAAAAAGTCCTTTGAGTGTAAAACCGGATGTCGGCATATTTCTTGGCTTATTTTGCGGAGGTATCCGAGTTTAGGTTCTACGGAATTTAATTGGCACTGTCTCCCAAAACATGAATTTACTTTACGTGAGCTCTAATTCAAGTGTGGTCTTTATCCTACTGAACGAATGCAGCTAGATGGGCCTTTGTGTGTGCGTCTACACAATTTATTGCTCCACAATCCAGAAATCAGCCTCTACTTCACATCCGCCATCTTGAATTGTAAAGAAATCTTTCACCTGCAATGTTATATTCTCTGCGACCTCGACTTAATCCCCTCTACTCTTATCTTTCAGAATAGGGCGAACAGTTTCACAGTACCGCATACCCAGAACAGCTGCCGTCACTTCACAGAATAGCATTGCTCTTAGACTAACAAGGAGCTGTGGAAATCCTGGACATAAGGACGGGCCAATTCGATATGGCATATGTACTAAAAGGGAGCCATAGCTATTTAGCAGATTGCAAAGACCTCCATTCTCACAAGGCGTTTTTCAAAATATACAATGCCGAAAGGTATAGAAGGGTGGGCCATAATTAGTGTCCACTCTAAGGTAACTCATACAATAAGAGCTAAAGTATGATAATATAGTGGATTTCAGGGAACCTTGTTATCACATAATCCTTTTAAAAATATAGATTGCCGCAATTTATGGAAAGTCGCTATAATTGGTTCCCAATAGACTACAAGGACGACCCTTGTTAAGTTAAATACCCTAAGTATTTGTCAAATACGTATCTAGCTTTTTGACATGCCCGCAGGTCCAATAAACAACATTAACCCTTGCACAGCTAGGATCCAATGTAATACTAGATAATCGGCTATGTGGAGGCGTGGGTTGAAAAATCTGGGCTTAGCTCTGTAGGGCAGTTCTACCTATCTCTATGCAGCCAGACGGTGGTGGCTTTCGAAACCTGGTTGATTGCAAGTAGCTACATGTATGTTGCCACCATTTTTGGCTAGTTCAGAATGCTATTACAATTACACAGAGGATTATATATAGGTACGCGCGAGTGTATGTTCAAGTCAGTGTAGGTTTAGATATACAGCCTTTTTGCTCCTGTTAGTATAACTTCACGTTGTGGCTCTCTTGAAGTATATTAACTCTGTGCTGCACCGTCAGAAATAATCCCGCCAAACGAGACATTGTATCCCTCACCTTGTATACCCTTCTTGTCATAACCATCAAGGAAGCGGCACGAAAGACTGAACTTCAAGCACACATGAGCTCTGAAACTGGCCAACTGAGACCAGTCGCAACATTCTTGAACGGTGACAACTCATGGCTGCTTTCATTTCCTCGTCCCCATGACGAACGCGCAGCTTCTGGCAAGGCTTATTATCACATCGTCTATGAACCGTGGCTGAGTGGTTCAGCAAAATCCATGAGCAAATGGCTCACCAATATCCTACAGCCCACACCCGCAGCCATAGACAATCCTGCCGCTGTTGATGATCTTGTTACCGAAATTGAGAACTCGGCGGCATCACAATTGGCTTGGGTGGACAAATCTTTTACATCAAAAGCTTTGGACAAGGATGTGCTCAAGGTTGATGCTATTTTGCTCATGTTTCACCTTCCTGACCACGTGCACGAGCCGACTCTATACCAATTCGACAAGCGGATTCCAGTGTTTGCCACAGCCGACGCTATGTCCATCGTCAAGAAGATGAATCATTTCGATACAATGGAACTTGTTTCGGCTCTGTCGCCCACCACAAAGACTTGGCGGGAGGCAAGTTTACGGCCCGCATCTGGCTGGCCCTCGTGGCTGATGCCCTGGTACCTACCCGGTCATCGCGCAGTTAACCCTGCATGGGCACTGGTGTGGACACACGCCGGTAGTGATGGAGAAGAAGTACATGAGAGCATTTTAGCCTCAGTCCACGGAAGCCAAGTGGATGAAAAACACATCAATGCCTTCCTCGAATCTGACCCCCCCACAAAAAAGCTGGCCTTGATGCACGGCTTGAAAGAGAGTCATGCCATAGGAATCCAAATTGCCTTCGGGGCTAAGAGCGGATTGGCGCTGTACCGGAGGATGGAGCCTAAGTACTGGTTAGCGAACCATGATGCCTTGTTTACATACAATGGTCTTTTATATAAAGGCATGCAGCTTAACGATATCGGGCGAACAGTGGATTGGGCTCTAGAGCAGGAAGAAGCTGGCGAATTGTGTAAAAACCTGGAGAAGCCTAACTTTATAAGAATTGCTAATGGAGTGTGTTTTGTATTAGCTTAAATACTTGATAATACAGTTTTTATTGTTTCATTTATTAAAATTAATACATGCTGAGTTTTAAAATACTAACTGCTATTATATTAATTATATAACTATCTTATTATACTTTTTATAAACTCATATTGTTTGATCCTCATAAATTACAGTTATAATATTAAAGTAAGTATTTGTATGTAACAAATAATCTTCTTTTTCAATAGCTACCCTGAAAGAACTTACATATTACAATTATTATCATATAGCTTTGGTTGAATAATTAAAGCTATTTGGAATTTTCAATTTTTTAATAGTCAATTGTTTTGTTATTTTAAATTTAAAAGAAAGTAATTAAATTGTTATTATTTTAGTGGCTGGAGTGTTAAATTTATGCACAGAATTTATAATGCATCGACTATTCACAAGGATGTGATTTTGAGACTATTAGTTATTTAACCCAAATTCCATTACTAGCTGCCAGCAGGCCTATGAAGTAGGGTACAAAACAGTTTTGTCTAATAAATGCATAACTAATATTTCCAATACTGTTTCGTCAATGGCTAACCAAAGAACAGCCAAACGAATCTAGGACTATAGCTATGATAATTTAGCCTTATGATGCTGAACTTCCTCTCTTTTCCTAAACACGTCGCTGGCAATTCCTAACGCATCTCTTCCTGCAGGCACACCGCAATAAATCATTGCGTGTCGACAGGCCTCGCAAATTTGTTCCGGTGTTAGACCATTATGAAGTGCGGCCTGAATGTGGATGCGCAATTCTGGGCCTCGGTTAAGAGCAATTAACATAGAAATATTCATCAAAGATCGGTCTCTGAATTGCAACCCAGGACGAGCGTAGCTTGAGAAGCAAACTTCGGCAATATATTCGGCGCCAGTCTTGCCAGGCAGATCATCCCTCTATTGAAATGAAGTAGTTAGTTCAATCTCAGACTACTATCGCGGCAGTGGTAGCCAGTGGTGCATAATCTTACTGATTGCTTCCGTATGTCGTCCAGTAACTCGTCACCAAAGTACTCCATGATCATTTTGGCACCCAGAAGAGTCTTTTCAGAGGGTTGATCCATAATAGCAATAGAGCGCAATAGAATTAAATAGAATTAAAAGGGGCCGCAATAGTGAGGATTAGAATTTGCCAAAGATTCCAGATACAAATACTTGTGTAGCTGACATGAAGAACAATGCTGCCATAGATGCGCATATATATATAGAGAGAGACATACTAGTTGCATATTATCACAGATTATTCTTCTAATTTTGTTTCACATTGACAACCGAATACCGAAGTGCAGTGCAGCCGAATGATTTCATAGTTAAGTGTAATTGTTAATCTGTTACCCGCTTAATATTTAGAGTGCTGCTAACATGGTCATTTGACAGAAGCTTCGGTGACTGGACTCGAACATACGAATCAGATACTGACTTCTCACCAAATCATGTTTTCTAAAAAATTAATTTATTTGAACTGAAGGATTACACTGAATATCTAATAATTGTCTTGACTTCGACACTATCAAAACTGGTCCGGCACTCGGCACATCTGAACCAACGCCCACCACATTCACACACCTACATAGCGGCACTCGGTACTCGGCTTTAATTCATTGTTTGGAACTACGTTGCCCTGCGATACTTTTGGCCCATTGCGTACCTGCCACCAAACTCCTATTGCCGGAATGCAGCATACATATTGATGGTGTGCTAATGGCTCTGAGTGGAAGAATCCGACCTTTTCCAACCTGGTTGAAATCTCGTTGACATATGATGGACTCAATTAACTCGGAGGTAGTCGTAGAATAGCCTACTAACGGCGACTCTGCTTTTCATTTTCTGTCATCACTGTTCTTTAAAACTTAATTACTGCAACTTGTGAATGTGAAAGATGGTGCGGCTGCATGCTCAGGCCTTTATTTCTTTAAGGTTTGAAAATGCGGAGGAATAAGTAGGCTCATTTGTTGGAAGTATGTAATACCACTGGATTCGCGGATGTTCAGGCAAGATGTTATGGTGTCTGATATTAAGTAAGGGGACGGCTTATCCGGCATCCAAGCAGGCGTAATTAGCATCCAAATAAGCAAGGTTGTTTAGATACTGGACAAGTACTATAACTCATAACACAGGCTAAAAGAGGATGCAGTATACCGGTCTCCACTGTAGTAAATTCCGTCCTCAGTACACGCTGTGCAACGCTCTGCAATTGATATAAAATGAAGAATTATTTAGCTATTGGGATATGCATATTGATGGCTTCAGATGTCTACAGACCCTCATAGACTTTCATCAAGCTCAGAATAAATAATCCTGGAAAAGAAGACTGGGTAGAGCCAGCCATCTCCGTTGTTCCGAATCGCAGTTGAAGCCTGCTCCGGTGTTACAAGATGTTCTTGTTATACTTGCTGGTTTTTGTTGCTAGTGCGCTTGGGCAACAAGTTTATATCCACACCCACGGTCCATCAACTCGGCCTTTCTGTCAAGCAACTACGACCAAGGCAGCACTCGGGAGAACCCCAACTTATAAGTTTGGACAGTTCAAGTACACTAACACAGAGACGGTCCGCACAGCATCGCCAGCACCACTATTCACCTCCACACCTCGATATGCTCCACCGTATCCGGAAATAAAGCACTTGTTACCAAACCTGTCAACAACATCATGGGGTAACTGGGACACTCGGTCAGCGAACCCTGTTTCTCTTCACACCGAAGATGCATATGGACATTTGGCTTATTCAAGGCTGTGGGAAGCGGCCCCTTTACCCAACTTCACGTCCCGCGGGCTCTATTCGACTACTGTTTCCCCAACACCAGTGCCCACAGGCGAGCTTGTTCTGCCTCCGCCGTTGTTATTCGGACCGACAGATTGCTATTCAGTTCCTCTAGATTTTGTCTTTGGGGTTGCTGGCTCAGCAGCCCAGATCGAAGGGGCCATTGCAGATGAAGGCAAGGCGCCAGCGATTCCCGAGACGTTTGTGAATCTTCCGCCACAGACAGCTGCCAAAATGGGCATCAGGGATTTGTCAACAAACTATATCACAGACGAAAATTACTATCTCTATCGCCAAGATATAGAGAGGCTTGCGAGCATCGGTATTCGATACTATTCTTTCAGTATTGCTTGGTCTCGCATATTGCCCTTTGCCTTTCCCGGAACTCCCGTTAATTCGCAAGCACTGGCGCATTATGATGACCTCATCAACTTCGCCATTTCCAAGGGTATTAGTCCCGTTGTTACACTTCATCACTTCGATACCCCCTTGCAATTCTTCGGAAATAACCAGACAGAGATATTAACCAATGCCGGCATTCGCTGCTACCTCGGGACAGTCAATCTCGGCTTTCAGCATGATTTGTTTGAAGATGCATTTGTTAATTACGGCAAAATTGTCATGAGCCATTTTGCCGATAGGGTGCCCTTCTGGTTTACTTTTAACGAGCCCCAAGTTGGAACCGTCAATGGGATCAGTGTTGATCACGTTATCAAGGCCCACGCCAAACTCTATCACTTTTACAAAGACGAATTGCGCGGCACAGGCAAAAATTTCCATGAAGATGGAAATCCCTCCGGGCGTTCCTCTCAATCCAATGAATAAATCTCATGTGGCCGCAGCTGAACACTTCAATGATCTGCAGCTGGGTCCATTCCTGTACCCTCTTGCTCTTGGACAGGATTATCCGTCTGCATATAAGATGACGGTTCAGGATTATGTGCCACTGAGAAAAACAGATTTATGCAAACTCAAAGGAACTTTAGGTAAGTTATAACTATTATTTTGGTAGAAGAACTCCTCACAAGCCGATACATAGTATGGAGGTGAGTTACTAACTTCGAACAACTAGACTTTATTGGGATGGATGTATATACCGCTCCAATTATCTTTCCCGTTGTAGATGACATCGCTATCTGTGCCGCGAAAAATGAAACCAGCAACTCTTTGTACCCAAACTGCGTTGGCGTCAGCGAAACCACTGAAAATGGTTGGCTGATTGGACAACCAAGCGAGAGTATACAGATGTACACCACACCAACTTACCTTCGCACCCAAATATCGTACCTTTGGAATACGTTTCATGCTCCTGTGATGGTGACCGAATTTGGTCATCCCACAAATGGGACAGCGAACCCACCAGAGCTTAACGCGATCCAGTACGATACCGTGCGTTCCGAATATTATATTGCATTTCTGGGAGAGATGCTTAAAGCCATATGGGAAGATCATATTCATGTTTTGGGAGCAATTATGTGGAGTTTTGTAGATAATTGGGAATGGGGGAGCTTCGACTCACAGTTCGGGTTACAATATGTTAATCGAACAACACAGGAGAGGAAGTATAGACGCAGCTTCTTTGACGTTGTTGATTACATAGAGACAAGACGAACTCGATATTGAATATGCAAAGGAAAGGCTTTCGCTTTAATGTATTAGATAATTTCATTTGTGGTATGAAGAGAGCTTTTTATAGTGTGATGAAGTAGATAGCTCATGAACTTAACATCAAGGTCACAAAGACTACGGAGATAGTAGAGGCAGATTATCTTTACATAATGATACGTATTTTAAAATTTGAATATTTTAAAAAAACCGTTGATTGACTTTTGAAAGATTAATTTCATTGTACAACATCTCTACAAAGCAAGACTCACAGCCACAGGCAGTTTTCAGCAAGAACTTCAAGAATCAAAGTTGTGGGGGGATACAAGAGACTATTTTAGTACTATAATAAGATTTCTCAGGACTAAATTTCCGCGATAACCTCGATCTCTACATGGAGATCCGGAAATGGTAGGCTCTCGATACCAATCATTGTGAACAATGGTTGATGATTAGGGCACCATTTTTTGATATTCTGAACCATGATTTCGCGAGCTTTATCCCGCATGTTGGACAGGCCAACATGGTATGTTGTCAATTTTACAACGTAATCCCAACCCGTCGCTCCATCTCCTTTAGATAATTGACCGGCTTCTCGTAGGGAATGAAGAATTACATCGTTGATATTGGCAAATGCCTGTGCAATCTCTTCTTCTATAGTCGAGGGGACTTCTCCGCTTGAAGGAATTTTGCCGGCTACGGCGGTTAGCGAAAGAGCCAAATAAGCGTCACTCAACTTACTTTGGCCGGTAACTTCTAAACGGCTTCCCAGAAGGCAGGCATCGCTAAATCCGTACTTTTCTCTCCAAGCTTCACTGTACCCAGGAAGAGAATAGTAAGTCAAGGAAGACATTGCTATAGTTCAATAATGGCCTGTTGTAATTTGGCTAATTTCAGTAGCTAGAGGATCTGTGTTGCTGATTTGAGAGGATGGGCGACCATTTGTTCCCTATTATAGGAAAAAGAGTTCCCAGGACTTGAAGTTAGCCTCGGGGTGTCGGTGAATGTCCGAATTATCCATCATGTTATTCAGCATTACTTCAGCCGTTGCCCACATGGATATGTCGGTCACTTTAAGCATGTACCCATTGTATTTGACCTACAAGCATATAATTACCAGGGTTGTAAATTTGTTACTAATCTTGTTACTAAAAACGAATTTATTAGTAACAAAAGTAATTTCTTTTTTCGGTTGTTGTGTTTTTATTTTTAGTAAATAGTTTATAAATTAAAACTAGTACTGATAATAAATGAAAAATGAAATATGTTTGGTTTCTTATTAGTATTAGATATTTATTAGCAGATTAGGTATTAAAAATAACTAATATAAAATATAGCTTGAATTATACTTTTTTATTAGTAAATTAGTTATTAACTTAATTTTTTAATATTTTAATAAAAACTTATTATTTTAT
>ANCB02000336.1:0-56817 GCA_000331835.2 Trichoderma hamatum GD12 | reverse complement strand
AGTTAAGTATCTTAGATTATTATAGAAAGCTATCTTTCCTAGTTTTCCTAGATTATAAGGAAAGCTAGCTTTCTTAGCTTTCCTAGTTAACGCCCCTGATTAAATAGTCAGTCCATAGTTAATCCGGGATATCCTACCCTGTAGGCCCGTTGTTGCGACCATAAGAGTCGGGTTGTAACACATCTGTAATTATTCTTATTTTTTTAATTAAAGCTTAATAACCAACGTGCTTATAGCTGCGAATTACTGAAACTAACTAACGCAATACACTCCATCTCTACTTGCAAGCCCTTTGGCAGTGTCTTAACAGCTACGCAGCTTCGGGCTGGTTTATGAGTGAAATACGTCTCGTATACCGAATTGAACTCGGCAAAATTATTCATATCATCCAAGAAGACTGTGACTTTAGCCACAAGACTGATATCACTTCCTGCTGCTGCCAAGACGGCCTGGACACTCTGACAACATGAATGAGTTTTATCAGCAATACTCCCTTCGAGAGGCGTGCCATTCATATCAACGGGGATCTGTCCCGATAGGAAAACAAAGGAGCCAGCAACCACGGCTTGTGACTTTTCTAGGCGTCAGTTGGTACATCTCAAAACAAGATTAGGAGGCATACGTAAGGCCCGATTGCTGTCTTATAAATTAGTTTCTTATCGACAATATTGGTTGCGTCTAGGAGCGGCCTACCTGGACAAGCTTTAGGTGTTGAGATCGCAGTAAGTTTTGAAGACATGTTGCCCAAGGTCTCCCAAGTCTTTTTTTTTCCGCTCAGTCTCACTTCTAAGTTTGTGCTGTTTTGTCTCGATCTGTGGCTTATTGACGCAATAACTTGTTTTATATTTACATTCATTCCAATGAAATCTTAGCCGTCAGCCGGAATTGTTCAAACTCGGGCCGGGACGTCTCCTTCCCCCTTTCCCCTCCAAAAACACTGCCGGACCGGCCAGTTCCCGGTGCTGGGCCGAAATAATAATATTAAAAAAAAAAAAAAAAAAAAAAAAAAAAGGCTCCGAGGGAACATGATGGACCATACACCAACATGCTTCCGGTTCGAACGGTAAATGGGCCTGTTCATTCAGGGCCCCACCATAGCAGATGGCCTTGCCGTACACAACATAGATTTGGCGAAGATCTGTACCACCGTCAAAGCTTCTATGGTTATAGATGGCTCATTAAGTTGTGACGGCCATGATCGGTCCTATTAAATCATGAGCAATCATGGGGTAATTTAACGTAAAGGTTTGGTAATCTGCTTTGTCAGCGTCCCCAATAGCATTTCTTTTCTTGGCCGTCTCTTCGATCTTACTTGGAACTGTGCTTGATAATTCAATTGCATGAAATGGATTTTCGATGGAAGAGACCTGGTATTGACTTCAGCCATGCTTCTTGCCACATATTCATGGGTGGTAAGACTATGGCTACCTGTAGCTCGTTGAAAATATTCTAGGGTTCAGGTCTCTCGCCTCCAATCACCACATCACACTGCTTCAAGTGTTCGGTTTGTATTAAAGGCGCAGGATCAAATCTTGGATGTTTGACCGTTAAACCCCACAACCAGCTATAGCTCAAGCTGAGTAATAGTCCCTCAGCCTGAGTGTCACATGCACAAAGTTATTTTAGGCCTGACAGGGTCTTTTTTGTTTTTATAAATATATATTTATATATGACTACCAGGTTTTTAGAAAAACAGTTTCTCACGGTGTCCAGTCAACATTCACGTAGCGTGATCCGCTAGATGTCTGTGAATGTGTCAATAGTTTAGATTAATAATGTACTGCGTCTATGTTAAAGCATTTTAGACATATCAAAAGGCATTTCATTGAACTGGAACGGCAAGGGCTGGCGATTTAAAATTTAAGTGAAACACCAAACTTCTACATTTCAGCGAAGTTGAAGAAAACAACTGCCTATAGGTTGCTTCGCAAGGGTCTATTCTCATCGAGTACGGACTTTATCAGCTCTTGGACTCTTAAAGCCACTCCGTAGCTGTAGGTATATCCAAGAGTGTTAAATCCATATGCATGGATCACATCCGCCTCCCGTTCTAATCGATATCCCCCTTGCCTATTCGGCCGAAAACCAACGAGGTCTTTCATCACATGCTGGTCTAGATCCACTGGCTTGAATTGATTATTTGTAATCAGATTCACGCGTTGTAATATGTCATGCCGTAGTTCAGGGTCTACCTCCTCATCCAAATTTCCCGGCTGACTGATTCCGCCGATGATGACGCCTCCGCTATACATGCGCGGAATCTGGTAGGTGTAGTGGGAGCCCTGAAACATGACCATTTCATGTGAATTACTTTTGACAAGTAACGTTTGCCCACGAACCGCAATCACTTTTTCATCTCGAGCAAGCTCAAACGCCCCTAATCCAGATGCGTTTACAATGACCTTTGTCTGTAGGATCGACCGCGCTTCATCTAGAGATTTGACTTCAGCACGTATGAAACGCACTCCTTTTTTGTCGAGAAGCGCTTTGATCCAGGGTAAAAATACAGCTGGATTGACCGTCATTGACTCATATTTAAACCCAATCTTAGCATTTGCAGGAAGCGCTTTGGACGGCAAGAGGCGATATTTGGGGACCAAGCGCTTGTACCAGATGGTAGAATCATCGCTCCGATCGTCGTAATACTCGGTGACATCCACGACCTGTGAGAACTTATTTAGCAAATCTGTATGGTAACTGGGCAAGGTTAGAACATATATGTGACAGACCTGTACACCACTGGTTGGATCACGATGGGCCAGCTCCCAATAAAATTTGAATGCTTCGGTTTGTAAATCATGTCCTTTGCTGTCTGGATAAGGAAGAATACCAGCGCCAGCCCTTTTAAGCCGGATTTCTTAGTTGCAGAAGAGCCAAGTTGGGGAGAAGACTCGTCCTTACCAAGGGCTCGCCCATTTTGTGGAGGCATCATCTCCAGGTAGGTCGCGGGCAACAATGATTACGTTGTAACCAGCGTCAACTAAGGCAAGAGCTGATGTGAGTCCGATGACCCCGGAACCAATAATTCCTATTTCCATTTTAAGATTGCCTAAATAGTAATTTCTTTACAGAAGTCTTTCTCTTGTAGCAAATCCTCAAGATACCTTCGGTTCTACTCAATATATACGACGAGACTTATCATGCAATAATACAAATAACTAACTTGGGCCACACTTACAACAAGCCGGGGTCCAAAGAGAAGTAGCGCTCTCTCTGTATTATTGATAGCCCCCCAAAACTGGCACTACCCCGCTCACAACGAACCCGTGCGAACATCTGGCTCCGGCCCTGATCGAACCGGCCCGGGGCTGAGCTTTGCCGCAACCACCATGAGATCCCGCTCCGGGCAGCCAGGCAGGGGAGAGGGTAGCAGCCGCCACTCTAGTCTAACAAAACTAGTGGAATGCCGAGGTCGATGTAAAGCAAGCTCTAGAAGAGCTGATTTATTCAATACCCAATAGTAAGGTAGGTTAATTACATATATACATGAGCTATCTTCTGTTGGTAACCTCAGCATGCACAGGTTCTTGACTGCTAAGACCTTACACAATGGCTTCTGCAAAAGCTAGGGTGCTTTTAGTTGGCAGCGGCGGAGTTGGTTCAATTGCCGCCCTTAATCTGGAGAACGGAGGGCAGGCAGAAGTCTCATCTGTTTTGCGGGCCAATTACGAAGTCGTCAAAAGTAATGGTTTCACATTCAAATCGTGCGAGCATGGTGAAATTCGACATTGGCGGCCGACCGAAGGTCAGTGTTACTGCCCCAATTATGACTCTTGCGTATAGCTAAGCAGGTTGGAGGGATGACTTGTAGTTCTGAATGCCGTCCCCAGTATTTCCAAATTGACCTCCAGCCGACCCTTTGACTACGTTGTTTGCTGCACCAAGAATATTCCGGATGTCAGTCCAACAGTCTCTGACATTATTGAACCGGCCATCTCCCCCGGCCATACAGTCATCGTCTTGATTCAAAATGGATTGAACATTGAAAAGCCCTTATTCAGTCGGTTTCCCTCCAACATTGTTGTGTCCGGCATCAGCTGGATCGATGCACATGAAATTGCACCCGGTGTCATTGAACAGAAGCAGAAAGATCTTTTGCATATAGGAGCCTTCGAGAACCCCCTCCTGAGCAAAGAGGAACAACAGGCGGCTGCCGAGCGGTTTGTGAGTATATACAATGCTGGAGGGAAAACCACATGTCTCTATAAGCCGGATGTGAATTTTGATCGCTGGAGCAAACTGGTTTATAATGCGTCTTTCAACCCAATTTGCGCGTTAACGGGACTGAATACAGGTGAGCTGCAGCGGATGGGGAGAGCTATGGATAAACTGGTACTTCCCGCCATGGAGGAAGTTCTCGCAGTGGCGCGAACAGCTGGGCAGACGCTTCCAACCGATATTGTGGAAAAGACTATTCAAAGCAACCCGATAAGTCATAACATTGTTCCCAGCATGCAAATTGATTTGCAAAAGGTCAGCTTACTTCTTGTCCTGAGTCGCAGTATTAGATCTTCTAACGACTTTATGTCGCAGGGCAACTTCATTGAACATGAGAATATACTTGGAGAGATTATCGAAGAGGCCCGTAAAGGTCAAACAGTTGCAACGCCAGTATTATGCACGTTATATGAACTATGTAATGCACTTCAGTGGAGACTGAAAATGAATAGAAGCAAAATCCAGACTAGAAAATGACTGAGGTAGTTTTTGTAAGGCGAAGAAGATAATAGAACATCTCATGGGCCCTTGCACATTGAGGTACTAAAACTAATGATCGTATTATAGACATTGCATTTTGCCTTATGGGTATAATCATTATTTTATTAGAATTGGAGTATGGAGACTTTCAACTTCTTCTTATTTATATACATTTAGAGCATTGATATTGCTCAATTTCCGAATACTTTTCAGCAAGAGATAACTCATACTGAAAATTCCTAGAAAGCCTGGTTCACTCCAAAAACATGCCCTTAGGAGAGAAATTAGGGTAAGATATCATTACGAAACGAGCGCGGACATACTTGCTGTCTTGCCGGCACCACCTACACATGCAATCCCGCGTTCTAGATTCCAAGCGGGACGGCTCATGACGGCTGATGGTGATAGCGGAGCTTACAGAGCTGGTTAACGCCCCGCAAAAAGACATATGTAGACCTCCGAATACAAACAGTCTCAAAGAAGCCCATGATAGTTCGGCGCCTGTAGTTGGAGTTGAGCGTCAGAAAAAGTTCTGTAAACGAGCCGGGTTGGCAACCGGATGAAACTGGGGTGGTGGTTTCCGGTAGGGTATCTTCTGACTTATTCAGTTAAAGAGAAATCTTGCAACGCTTAGCAACGACGTAATCTGCAAGAGCTGTAGTTACATGAGTGGGGTTTTGGAGACGACCCACCCGGCTCCAGCCAGTTGAACTAAATACATGTAAGTTTCTATAGTTTCCCTGGCCGGACCGAAACGCCACCCGGTCCCGGATGTTGTAGGCCAATTCAGGGTTCAGCTTCGCTAACGTTGCGGGGGGGTTGACCGGACAGCAGAATTTATATGCACATGCAGAAATACTATCATTGTGCCGATAGTGTCTTTTGCTCCAAAATTGTGTCTTCAATTTGTAATCCCTACCCTCTACTTTCTGTATCATTATACTCATTGATTTCTCACCCTGCTCGCTAGGGGAAGTATTTTCGCCATTGAGTAATATCCAGTTGATTGGATCCGATTACTGAATTAATCAACCATGGGAAGCAGATCTGTAAAACTTTTTGCGGCTCCCACGGTAGCCCCAAGGGCACCGTCCAGAAAGCTTCAATATGCAGATGTATGTGGTATTATCAAGATTGTATTGACTAATTGATTGATAAGTTAGGTCGCCGTTACTGCTACTGCGAAGGAATTCGCCGGAGTTTACAGAGATAAGCCATACCACCCTCCTGACTTCGAGTGTACACTTGACCGGGCTCTTGGCGCTGGCGTTTCAAAAGTTCTACTCACTGGCATGCGTCTCGCTGACATCCCTTTAAATGCCGCTATTGCAAAATCTCGTCCTGGCCAGTGTTTTATTACCGCCGGAATCCATCCTTATCATGCAAATGAAGTTGAACAGGGCGGTAAAAGCTATCTCCAGCGTTTGGCGGGTGAAGTGCACACCCTTCGAAGACAAAGTTCCAATCCACTTGCCGCATTTGGAGAACTTGGTCTCGATTACGACCGGTTACAATATGCAGGCAGAGAGACGCAAAGAGAGGCATTCAAGGCTCAACTAGACTTATATGTGTCTGAGAATTTTGAATTGCCGCTGTTTTTGCACTGCCGATCGGCATTCGAAGATTTCATGGAAATCATAACACCATACACACCGCTACTTCGCCGACGTGGTCTGGTTCATAGTTTTGTTGGGTCAACTGACCAAATGCGAAAACTTGTTGAGCTAGGATTTGATATAAGTGTCAATTCTTTCAGTTTCTCTCATGAAGAGAGTCTCAAGATGGTAGCCGATATTCCGTTAGATCACCTTCAAATTGAGACTGATTCGCCATGGGGTTATTTGGGAGACACTTCTGAGCTCGTAAAGCGCTATTGCACAAATGCGTCTCAATTACCGATTGCAAAGAAGCGAAATAAATGGGATTCTAATTGTATGGTTAAGGAAAGAAACGAGAGTTGTATGATTGAGCGAATTGCTTTTGTGGTTGCTGGACTGAAGGGTGTTACTGTGGAGGAAGTTGCTGATAGAGCCTGGGAAAACAGTATACGAATGTTCGGCCTTGAAGAAGGCCAGAGTTAACTGTTGACAGACCCAGGGTCCTCTACGATTAAAGAGTGTTGAACCCTGGACAGTCTCTTTGAAATTATGATGAATTGTGTATTGCCTTGCCGATCGGTCTTCTCATTGTGCATTATCTAACCACAAATAAGTCATAAAGTGGAATGTTTTAACATGGATTTATCAAAGGATTTGGTAGTTTTGAAACGCTGCTATAGAATAAACGGTGCGTCCTTTAAAGTGAGTAGTACGTGAAATATCAGGTACTAGTTGAACTTCATAAACTTTATCCCAGATGAGGATATGATTAAATGGCCGTTTAGAATTGGGTTTCTAACTTTCCAGAAATCGTATAAGACACGTATTGAACCAAGTTATGATGATACTAGCTAGTAAACCAAGCACTCCCTCAATACGAGTTACAATGGCTGCTAAGGAATTCGGCTTGAGCAAGGTTGTAAATAAACTTCGCTTCCCATAGGCTTATAAAGAGTATCAACATTTTGAATTGTCGTTACCTTGGTGACAAATCTGACGTATGTACGTTGAATACTACCCTCCGGAAGACGAGCCTCAACATCACACTTTACGAGAGACTCTCAACCATGTCACCCAGTATCTGCAAGCCACATATCTAGTTCTCCAAATCAAGCTCGTAGGGTGTACGTTTGTGCATTATGAGAAGGGGGAAAGTTAGACAAAGGTAGTTGCAAGGGCGATCATCCAGGTAAAACTTTAACCCGCACTTTGCTCTGGACCGGGCCAGAGAGATTTCTGGTTCCGGTTTCCTGTTTCCTGTTATCTGTTACCTGTTACCCGTTACCTGCTTCCTGCTCCCTGCTTCCTGTTTCCTGTTCCGGTCCCGGCTCCTGTTCTGTACCGGGCCCACAGCAGATCGATGAGCGGTGCCACGTTCCCCAACCCCGCAATCATCGGGGACAAGGGCGATCGGGTTTGTTCTAGAAAGTTTCGAGGATTTGGAGGCCCCAGAAGTGTCGTCCTGTCATTCTGTATAGACCCACTCTCAGAGCGTTTTATTTTTCGGGTTCGGTGATGGCTTGCGCCGATGTCAACCGCTAAGTCTAAGTTCGCCACCTACAACACCAACCTTCTTCAACCGGGGCATTGTGTACTGACACTGAGCCGCTATACAAAGCCTAGAGGGGATATATCAAGCCAGTTATCCCATGCGAGTTATATATTCAAAAAGCTAACCCACCACACCTCTCAAAGAGATTTCTGATTCACTTCAATCAAGCATCACTCACCACAATCATGGCTCGCCTTACAGACCACCGCCTCTTGTCGTTCGACGTCTATGGCACACTGATAGACTGGGAAACTGGGGTGTTAAATGCGCTCGAACCTTTGATGGAAACCAGTGCTACTCGCCCAACTCGTGGCCAAATTCTACAAGCGTTTCATGAATGTGAGCGTACCCAACAGAACAAGACTCCAGATCTAAAATATAGCGATCTCATCGCCACCATCTGCCCACATCTTACGGCTCGTTTGGGGCTGCCCGAACCTACCTCGGAGCAGAAAGCTAATTTTGGGAATTCGGTCCGGAGTTGGCCGGCATTTCCGGATACCGTGAAGGCTTTGGAACGTCTCAAGAAGCACTTCAAACTTGTGTGCCTCTCAAATGTCGACTTAGATTCTTTTGCAAGTTCTAACGCTGGGCCTTTGCAAGGGTTCGATTTTGACCTTGTGATTACTGCAGAAGAGGTGGGAAGCTATAAGCCAAATCTTCGCAATTTCGAATACATGTTGCAGGAAGTCAAAGAAAAGTTTGGAGTGTCAAAGGAGGAAATTATCCAGACGGCTCAAAGTCAATTTCATGATCACCATCCAGCTCGTAAGATGAATATCCGCTCGAGCTGGATTGTCCGCCCTGGCGCTCTCATGGGTAACCTAGATGACCCGGTCTACGACTGGAAATTCGACACATTGAGCGCCATGGCGGATGCCGTGGACCTGGAAATAGAAGCATGAAACTGGATAGCATTGCAAGAATAATCAAGAACGGAATAATAAGCACCGGCAATGGAACAATAATGTCAACAGTCTTAGCAAGGTAATAAAATGGTTCAGAATATGTACGGAAGATGGCTTGTGAATTGGAATTTTGAGGCAGCCTAGTTGAGACTAAAAGCGTCAATATATTGTGAAGCAAGTTGTATAACAGCCACTACGGGGGTTATATTATAACCGCTCTCCATAGCTATAACCGTTGATCGCTATTAAACAAGGAGAACATTCGTTGTCTAGTTCCTCTTATCTAGACTTGAAATGTATGCATACTATTTATCTATGGGTATCCAACCCAGTTCCCCCATAGGCCATATTATCCAGGTTCGGTGCTCTTCATCAAGAGAGGAATATATCTTATCCATCAGGTTATTGACCCAGCCGTCTAACCACCAATGTTTCGGTAATTTATTCAAAAGGACACAAAAGTAAGAAAACACGACGAGCGCCTCTTGCTCCTCATCCGCCAGCAATTGTAGAAAGCTACTGGCCAGTACCACCCAAGAGAAGATATCAATCAGATCTTTCTGGCCTGGTAGCTCATAAAACACACCAAATGTCTGGTTCAGTGCGTCAAGAGCACCATCATAGATATGGCGTCGATCGGCGTCGCCAACTGATCCCTTCACCAAACGACGCAAGTCCCGCACGTAATCGATCAGGAAGTCATGATTCCGAGCCGTCATGTGCTGATTGACCTTGGACATCAGACAAGAGAATGGTCCGGCCAATATTTTACCTCGTGCCATCACAAGACAGCCATGGCACCCTCCAATCAAGAGCATCCATTGGGGGTAGGACGAGGTATCATCCATAGGCGAACTCGCAAACGCTGCTTGCAGACTGTTAGCAGGCTTTGGAGCGCCTTGCGTTCACATTACTGACCAAAATAAATAGTTAAGATAGAGAATGCGAACAAGCTCTGACTGTTCTCCTCGTTTAGATTATCCATCGACTGGGTTGCAAGATTCGATGCCCTGTTATGATATGATATGGCCTTTTCGCGTAACAAATCTCTCCTATCGGGGGAGAACCGTCCTAAATGCATGGCTGAGACGGACAAGAGCGCAAGCATGGCGTAGTCGCATATAAAACAAAGCTTAACCACTCGAACTCGCCATAGATCTCGGATTAGCGGATCATCGCTGAGCGTTGCATAGGTTGAGGTGCAAAAGTTATGCAAGAGTTCGAGATCAAGCATATTAAGACCCGGAGATGGAGATTGTAATTCTTCCAAGACCCTCGACCGAGGAGTCTGCCTAACGAAACGGCATGTCTCGCCACGCTTGACACAATTCCTACAAATAGGCCTTTCTTCGTCACACTAGGAAAATTGATTAGTTTATATGTTCACAAGAAGCAAGTTCGTGAAATTCGAGTAGTCTTGAAAGTAACGTTCATAGTCAAAAATAGGCAAGACGCGAAAGGCCAGTTGATACGTTGCGCATTGAAGACACGTTTCCCTATATAGGTTCCTTTCTGAGAAAGATGATGATTTCCTTGATCGAGAAGCCATAGAAAATCTATATGAAAGTATCGATGTTGGACTACTTATAAACTTCTTCACGCCGTCAAAGAAGGGTCCATTTCTGGTCAACAAGGCCAAAGCAACCAAGAACAGGTGTTGAAAAACGACGAAAGTTCCTTCAAATAAAACTCACTTTTATTTTTCTTTGCTTGCAAACTAGGCAACCCATCCGTGACTTGGAATGGGATTTTCTAGGTTTCAGAGCACGGGGCTCTGGTAAGGATAGTGATTCTGGGGTGCTCGCCATCGTTTCCACAAATGCCGGACTCTTTGCGATCTTCGGATTCGTAAATTGGGCTGCGCTTTTGGGCTACAAGCCCCGCCAGAACATTATGGAAAGAGAAGGAAGGGGAGTAGAAAGGGAGGCGGAAGTAAACAGAAGGAATGATCAACTGGTTGAGAGTCGTAGGTTCTGCCTGGCAGACATCACTGTATGAACCCCACAGGTACAGAATTTACTTCACAGCCAGTATGGTGTGGGCCGGATTCTTCGTCTAAGTTCCAGATCCACACAACATTCGGATCTTTTGCGATATACTCCGCAATTACGAGGGAATGCGAACATTTCCGTGTAATCCTGCCAACCGCCGGGCCGGGAACAGCCTCAAACCTGACCCCACACAGCCTTCGGATCTTTTGCGATATACTCCGCAATTGCGAGGGAATGCGAACGTTCCCGTGCCAATCCCGCATACCAGTAACGGTGGCCGTCAGGCTGGAGCTCAGACACGGCCTTCAGCTTAGAGACGGCTTAGAAGGCCAAAAAGTGACTGGACTAATCCACGCTGGGCATGCATAGTGACTTTTTTATTCTCTTCACCATCCATAAATAGAAATTCTTCAAAGCCCACCGTGTTTGGCTGATTCTAGACCCGATGGCTGCCGGGCTTGAGCGGATGATGGAAGAGAAAACATTGCGGATTTCAAGGATGTTAGATAACTAGTTCCATGATCCTGGATAGTTATGAAGGCTCAAATTGCCAAGAGGATCACTCGTGTTCAAGGACTACGGAGATTATGGCCCTTCATTGGCATAGGACTCTCAACCTCTAGCTGGGAAAAGACGATGAGGAATCAGAAATTCAAGGCATCTGCCGCCAGGATTTTGCCAACTTTGTTCGAGATGCGGGAGCCCGTAAACTATCAACGAATGATTGTATTCTACCTTTTCGTAAATTTTACCGTCTTGGTTATCTGATCCGCTGATACCCTATAAAAGTCGCTTGTAACCTTGATTCCACTTCGCTTACAAAAACATACCGACACAACCAGAGTCTGTGATATTGTGATATTTTGATACAGTATTACGTGCATGCTGTTGTCTATTGCCGTGAAGAGGATCTTTAGCCAAGCAATAAGGGCAAAAGAAGGAAAAATCAAAGTGCCGGATTGGTCAGAAGGTTGATTCGTTATGCAGGGGCATTGTTGGCATAATGGCAGGCCTCAGCCTCAAACAATAGGCTCCGTACTCCCCTCACTGAACATTCGAATCCAAAAAGGGGGCAAAGAACTACAGCTTTAATCTGCTTGGCCAGGGGTGGCACTAACCCTTTGTAGGCTATGCTCTCACACTTGTGTAAGAGGAAAGCGGCGGATGTGGACATTGACCATTCGGCGATTCCGTCGAGCATGTTGGGCGGCCAAGTTAAGCATACTTCGAGAGATCGGGTCTAGGAGTCGCCACAGCAAAGTCTTTAAAGAAGCATCAGTCCCTGTTTAAATTCCTGACAGCCGACATACAGTAGCTTCCGATTTCAGTTCATGCATTCCCTTCCATTCCTTTGTGTCTTTGTTTCTTTCTTTCTTTCTTTCTCACTCTCTCTCTCTCTCTCTGATTCTCTTTCTCTTTTTTTATTCTCTCTCTACCCTGGTCTGTTTGTTACCTGCTATCTGCTCGGCCAGATTAATCACTTGACCATGGCTGGTGCTCAAAATGATGATATCTTTGTGCTTTACCGATACGACCCATCGATGGCCGCAGCCGTCATCTTCATAATCATGTTCATGATAATCACTGCGCTGCATGTGTACCAGCTCGTCAAGACTAAAACATGGTTCTTCATATGTTTCGTCATTGGTGGTTTCAGTAAGGCTCACCTTAGCCACAGTATTTTAGGATCACGAATTTCAGCTAACCTCTACAACCGACAGTGCAGTTTATTGGTTACGCAGGTGTAAGTATTCCCATTAAACCACTCATGGATTTTCTCGTTAACCGAAGACACAGAGGGCTGTGTCTTCGAGCGAAAGCCCCCACTGGACCGTCAAGCCATACATTGTACAGACCTTACTCTTGCTCATCTCGCCATCCCTATTTGCAGCAAGCATCTACATGATCTTAGGCCGCATAATCCTCGTCACAGGCGGAGAGCGCTATGCTATTATCAAAAGGATATGGCTAACCAAGTTATTTGTTCTTGGAGATGTCATGTCCTTTGTTCTCCAGGGAGCCGGTGAGTACCATCGCTATTCAAGGAGACAACTTTTCTGAACCCCAGTGACAGGTGGCGGCATGATGGCTGGAGGCTCACTTGAGGCGCTTCACAACGGCGAGCGTATCGTCATCATTGGGCTCATTGTTCAGATTGCCTTTTTTTCGTTGTTTGCTGTAACGGCCGCCGTATTCCACGTCAAATTCTCGAGGAACCCATCCACCACGGTCTACGCCAGGGAAATTCCCTGGCAGAAGTATCTGATTATCTTATACATCGCATCGGGGTTGATTATGGTACGTTCGATTTTTCGCCTGATCGAGTATGCGCAGGGCAACTCGGGCTACATTGTTTCGCATGAGGCCTATCTTTACCTTTTCGATGGTGCCTTGATGTTCCTAACCATGGTGCTGTTCGCGTGGGAACATCCAAGTGAACTTAATGCGAAGTTGAAAGAAGGCGGCACCGCTGTGAAGCATGGCATTCAGCTGTACTGGGTAAAGTGAAGCCTTGATGCCGTGAGTTTAGCAATAACGAAGGCGTGGCACACTCATTTTGAGAGCAATGTTATGTAGACAGACGATTGCAAGAGGTATGGATTCTCAAGAGATATCTCCTTGCTAGTTACTTCATTTTTATTGGATGTTTTAGTTTTGCAAAGTTTGCTCAGCGATTGATATTTGTATTACAAGAGGAGGAAAAATAACAACCTCCCCCCCAAAGAAAAGTTCAAGGTATATCAATTGGTAATTTATCTCTCTATACCTAGGAGGAAATTAATAATTATATTATTATTTTTTATTTTTCTTTATAATACTAATAATAATATTAATAAAGAAATGATTTTATAAGTTATACTTTAATAAAATATTATTTGCGTATAAGAGAATTTTAAATATTCTGCTTTCATACCTTGAAGTAAATCCACAATAGTATCAGTTTACAAACCCCACCCATCTTCGGATTTAATCCGAGGTACAATTAGGTGGGAGGAATCGTATTGCTATGCGTGATACGATACTTGCCTTACAGGGGGCATAGTGGATCTAATATCCATCGGATATGGATGTGGGAATCTGGTGAAAGTAAACCATGTGATTTGGGTAGGATCCTAGTAGAGACATGCTGTCTCTCACTCAATAAAAGGGCTCTATAGTTTCTATCGAGGATCAGTTGACTGTTTGAGGACCTATGCTTCTCTCGTTTCTCACGCTTCTCCCTCTATCACTCTCTGTTACCCTGTCTTGACGTTCACTTGTCGATCCCCAAGATGGACGCTTTCGTCGCACGAATTACTGCCGAGCCCGACGGTAAGCTTGACTTCAAGCTGTACCGATACACCCCGTCGTTCCCTGCCGCTATTGCTGCTGCTGTTATATTCGCTCTTCTGACATTTTTCCACACCTGGCGTTTCAAGCGAGTCCGTGCTTGGTACTTTATTCCCTTTACTGTGGGCGGCCTTTGTAAGATCCCCCCTCTCTCGGGCTTTTCATTTGCATCGGCCAGCCATGGAGCCATGCAATGTCAAGCATGAGCATAATAGCAAAGGAGGAAAAGAGTTTGCGCAGGAGAATTTGCTTTACTAATCCATCGTAGTCGAAACCATTGGTTACGTTGGCCGAATCTTATCGCACCACAATAAGGAGTCAGTGCCTGCCTACAGCATTCAAGCCATCTTTATTCTTGTTGCGCCCGCTCTCTACGCCGCTTCCATATATATGATTCTTGGCCGAATCATCATTTCGCTCCAGGCCCAAAGCCTGTCACTCATACCCATTCGTTGGTTGACGAAGCTTTTCGTTTGTGGCGATATCATCTCGTTTTCCCTGCAGGCGGCTGGCGGTGGTATCCAGGCCAGCGGGACCGTCGAAGCGTACAATAGAGGAGAAAAAATTATCGTCGCCGGTTTGTTTGTTCAAATCGCCGTTTTTGGCTTCTTCATTTTCACGGCTTTATTATTCCACAACCGCTGCAACAAGCAGCCAACACCCGCAGCCCAACATAATATCTTTCCCTGGAAGCAAGATCTAATGGTTTTGTACGCTGTGAGCGCCATTATCTTAGTCCGAAGCATCTTCCGGGTTGTCGAGTATTTGCAAGGAAATAACGGCTACCTCATCTCGCACGAGGTTTTCCTTTATGTCTTTGACGGCATATTGATGGCCATTGTCATGATTATTTTCCTTATTTTCTACATCGATCATCTGGATAAGGGAAATGGTACTGATCATGAGTTAGCAATTTGGAATATTGAGTGCAGTACAACCAACCTGGATGTAAGCCGGGGCGGTCGGTCTCAGAAGTAGAAAATAGAATTCGGATCCGATTGTCTATTATTTTCTGCCTCGAATCATTTTTATATTATGGTTATTTTCTATACCTCGGCTAGAATGCTGCTTGTAAACCAAGTTAAATACAAGCTACGAGTAATCAGATATCAAGAATACTTTTGTCATAGTAAATAGTATAATTATAATTTATCCCCCCCACCACAATAGCACCAGCCCAAGCTGAGCCAGAATTTAGCCACCCTGGGTATTGTTCTACCAATTTACTATATAGTTGTTCTGCTGTACTGGCCTCGGAACTAAGCTTGTCAACCATTTGCAGATATTTCATTGTCTCGTCAATAGCTTCCACACCAAAACCTTCTCTGAATCGCTATGACCACTAATCACTATTTGAGGCCTCAAGGCAGCATTCTTGTCTAGCGCTCAGATAAGGATGCACGTTGTTGTACACTGCATCGCCAGCTATAACGAGACCAATTGAAGGCACCTAAAGACTCGTAGTCTCATTGGTGTTGGTATGCCCTGTTCTCACAACGATGAAATTTCCTCCCTCAAGGCTAAATTCATCACCATGTATGATTTCTGCCTTAGCCGTTAATGGATCGGGAGTTGGCTTGGGAAAAGTTTATTCCAAAGTAGGTCGACACGCTGAGGCGAAATTTCAATTACCATCTTAGTTGTAATTTTAGCTATTATTACAACTTTGGCATTTGGGAATTGTTTCAAGATTATAGAGTTGCCAAAGAAATAATATCCGTGGTCATGCGTAATATAGATATGGGTAACAGCTTTCCCTGTTTCTATTACCTAGTCAAGAAGTTCTTTACTGGCCTCTACAGTAAGCTGCGTGTCGACTAAAACTGCCTCTTTGTTGCCGTAGATTAATGTTGATGTAGTTGGCACCCATTTTAGGTGTTCATGGGCGGCAGGGGTCGGACCACGTCTACACGTCACGCTTGGGCGTTTGCTGAAGAAGACTTGGTATTGGAGGCCCATGACACGGAGCTTTCAATAGTGTTTACAAAAGGTTTCTCCAGCTGATTTTGAATAAACAGATGTAAGGGTTCTACTTACAACTTTGTATTATTATGCTACGGCTAGAAAGATAAAAGAAAACGATCATTTCTATTATATACGTGCATCTCCAAGGCGAAGAAGTTACAGAAGAATATGCCTCGGAGGAAGATAAATAATCAGAGGCATGGGTGGGTCCTTGCTGATCTGTCGGTTGGACTATATCGTTGGGATATTTGGAATCAGAGCGAAATTGACGCTGTTTGGAGTTTGACGCTTCGCGGCTAATTTCTGCCTCGGCCGATCACCCACTGAGTGGCACTGGAACTAAGGCCGCCATAAACATGAATAAAGTGGCCCAGCAAGCTAGATTATGGATACCTGACTAGTGATCCATCACAATACCAATTCCGGTCAAGATTGCAATATACAGTCGGCGTTGGAAGTCCAAATCTAATTGCATTACAAACCTGGTGGTGCAATACGGAGCACTCGAGAATGCTTATTGCAACAGCTTGCGGTCTGGTGCTTAGAATCTCAGAGTGGCAAAATTATCCCATGAGTAGATTGCTTCAATCAGGTGCAATATTATATTGAAAGTACGTAATGAACTATTATTAAACGCTCATATTGGCGACCCTTTTATTGGTTATATTTGCTAACCGAGGTGATTAGAAGGTTCTTGTAAGGTGAAGGTAATCAACCTTAGTTATTGGGCTGTTAGAACATTTTTGTTCAATATACAACTAGATGACCTTGATCACCTCGATCCAACTAGATGTCCCTGATTGAATTGGACGGCCTTGATTGAATTAGATAACCTCGACCCAGTCAGATGATCTTGATCAAATAGATGACCTTGATTCAACTAGGTGACTTGGATCAAATTAAACAGCCATATATAATTTAACCTAGGTCATCCGGCTTAATTAAGGTCATTTAGTTGGATTAAGGTAATCCAATTTGATTAAAGTCACCTGGATAGATCAAAGTCATCTAGTTGGATCAGGGTCACTTAATTGGATTAAGGTCATCTAACTTCATGTTATAAGTGATGTGATGCAACTGCCTGATAAATAAAGTAAGCCTTGCTATAATACTATGGCCTTCTATAAAGCGCTATAATTTAATAAATACAGTATACAAACAGTGCATATACTTTTTTTTTTTTTTTTTTTTTTTTTTTTTTTTCATTTTTCATATTTGGAAAATTGGAGTTACTTACAGCGACGTTCAACCAGGCTTGGAGCAAGCGTCAAGTGAGATTCTATCCGAAGCTTTCCCTTCTATTTCCCAATTCGTTATTATTCCCTACGTAGTATGGGTACCTGAGAGGATCTAAAAATAGGGGTTGCCATGCCATGATACGCCTAGTGTTTTGGAGCATTAGACTTTCCAATGACTCGCTAGAAAAAATCCCGAGGCCATATGGCGGCTCGTACGGATACATGTTCTAGAATATTCCCAACGCCGTGAATAGCCATCATCGCTTGGAATAACTACCGTCATCTTTATTTTCCTCTTCCGTAGGAAAGCAACGAACAGGCCCTGCATCATAGTATTGTTTTGCTATTCGGTGTATCAATAAATAGACCGCAAATGCCTACCTCTGACCTAACCTTAGCTCCGGATATAGTAAAAAACTCTTAGCGCTCAATAGTTCGGTCACGGCTTAGGCCTCATCACCACTCCACTCATGGTTTGCAGGTTTTTCTCATTTCCCGTATAGAAGCATTGTTAATTGTAAGCTTATGGGGCATTCTCAATGATCCGTACTCATGGCAAGCTGGGATTTTAATAGCACCCTAGCGTGGGTAGTAAGTGGCAATATGAGAACCGCCGAATGGCAGGCGGCAAAAGGCGTGGATATTCCATATCCAGCATAACGGCCACGGCAGTAAAAGGAAAAAGGGGGCAATGGCAAAGCGAGCCATACCACATCGAACCATTCGATCAGGCTGCCAGTGTAGTAGAGTTACCAGCGTTACCGAATTTCAGGGCCCCCGTGGCTCGGCCATTGCCTGAATGGGCCCAAGTTAGCGGCGTCTCATCTTGGTAGACCCGGAGGCTGCGGGCAAACGGGGGCCACCAACGGCACGCTGGTCCCGGCTTGGGATCCTGTTAAAAGGGCGCCATGGCCGTGCAAACGCGCTCTCGGTTTTTGTTTTCTGCCAGTCATTCGCTCATTTCAAAGATTGCTCCGGTGATCGTCCATTCGCTTATTTGCTGCTGAAAGCTCAGGCTGTTGAATCCAACCTCAACTAACAACAACTCGTCAGTTCGCTCCACTTACAAGTTCAACCACCAACAAAATCATCAACCATGTCTGTGCGATCTCTCGCCGCGACTCTCTTCTTGGCCGCTTCGGCCTTGGCCAAGACTGACCTTGCCGGCTGCACTTATACCGACACTGTTGTCCAGCCCAGCGGTCTTCCCGGCTACGACGCCTATGCCAGCCGTATCTGGTACGTCCCTGGCACCGGCGAGCTCTGCGACCTCCTGGACTGCGGTGGCGGCCGTGCTCCTCCCAGGACCGATGTCCCCGGCTGCCCTCTGTACTCTGGCACCGCCACCTACTCGCCCAGCTACCTCGACCTCAAGACCAAGGAGGTTGCTGCTGCTACCTCCTCTGCTGAGGCCGTTGCTACTGGTGGCTCGACCCAGGTGATCGTCAAGGCTACCACCGCCGCGGCCACCGCCACTACTCTGGCTACTTCTGTTGCCGTCTCGGAGTCTGCCCCGGCCGTTTCCACCACCGCAGCTCCCGTCGTCTCCAGCGCCTCCTCCACGGCCACTGCCTCCAAGGGTCTTTCTGCTGGCACCACTGGCACCCCTGGCCGCAACGGCACCTCCTCTGGCGCCCACCCCAGCAGCACTGTTCCCGCCAACGGCGCTGCTCCTACTGCTGCTGGCATCCTCGGATCCGTCCTGGCTGTTGGTGTCGCCGCCTTGATGCTGTAAATAGATAGACATGTGTTTTGTGCTCGCACTGGAGCTGATTGTCAACTCGAATACATGGTTAATTAGGGGACGATAGAACTAGGGATGTTAATAAACTTTGAATGAAATCATGCTTTGGAGATTTTGACATTTCGTCTTCGTGGCTTCTTGGGCAATATAATTCCCATAGTGATGATGACGAGAACAAGTGGTATATGCCGTGAATAGGTACGTGTTGTGAAGAAATCTGCCCTTGAATATCGTGGTATATATAGAGCATAGTACATGTAGCAAATATGCATAAGCTGGTAAATACAAAAGTAACATAGGGAAAACTTTTGTAGAGATATTTAGTTAGAAGGTTGAGATAACTTCTGTCAAGTCCCCTAAGAGAATAAGCAAGAAAGAAGTATAACGTATTCGTTGCTAAAAGAGAGAATGCAAAGGTATTCTCACAGCCGCATTTACTAATACAATAAATAATCTCGACTGAAATCTGGGTAGCGTCTTCAGCGGCAAGTTAAGACCAAGTCTATTACCACTAACTGGCCATACATGCATGTCAAACTACATGTATACTGAGAAGCTATATATCCCAGTGCCCGTAGTCTGATCATGACGTTATAAAAAAATATGATTGGCACGATTCATTATTCACAACTATAAGTTATAAAATACCATCATGGCTATTGCTATGAACAAAGTACTTGCTTGAGCTATCATTGCAACATATGATAGTTTACGGTGGCTGTGTAGAAGTGCAGAAGGGGTTGCGTAGCTATCGTATGAGAGCGCCACAGCTAGGCGGAAATTTACTTTTTGTGCGCCTTTCACAGCTAACTACGGCTTTTAGCTCTCCCGTATGAGCTGGCTGCTAAACAGTTTTCTTACAGCTATGATGGTTCTCGGAGTTCAACCTCATACAGTGTCAAGCGCGGTGGCTTTTTTTATGGTATGATCAACTGGGGAACTAAAATAAACATAACGATTAGGCAACGCACTTGGTTTACGGTGTGTCAAAAAAAAGCTTATTAGCCTCACTTAACAGGATGATCGCTAATAGCTATGGCGTAGACCAGCATCTAGACCCTCCCATCGGTCAACAATCATACCACCGAGGTCTGAGGAATATACATGTACACAGGCACAGATATAGAAACAATATACGCTTGAGTATCCGGAAGAGAAACAGAAAGCAATTTAAACCCATTTGCCGTATCGCCTTTTAACTACACTCAGATACCTCATTTATTACCAACTATTCTGTGCAAGGGAATACAGTCTTCTATCATGTCGAAAAATGTCGTCATAGTCGGCGGTGTTGGCGGCGGCATGTCTGCTGCCACGCGTTTGCGTCGTCTTGACGAATCAGCCACTATTACAGTGTTTGAAAAGGGACCCTACACTAGCTACGCCAACTGCGGTATACCTTATGCTCTGAGTAAAATCATAAAAGATGATACCGCTCTGATCCTACATACGCCGGAATACTTCAAGGAAACCTTCAATATTGACGTTCATCTCAACACAGAAGTTGTTGAGATTGACCGCATAAATGAGCAAGTCTGTACACGAACTGTTGGGGAGGCCGAGATCCGGAGATTCGGTTATGACAAGCTCATCTTATCCCAAGGCACAGAAGCTGTACGGCCGCAGATTAACGGAGTGGATCAGAGCCATGTAGTCACTCTCCGGACCATCTCGGATCTACAAGCCGTTAGAACGGTCATGTTGCAACGATGCCTTCGAGATGTCTGTATCATTGGAGGCGGGTTCTTAGGTCTTGAAGCTGCCGACAACTTGCGAAAAATGAAGTTTGAGGTCTCCATCGTCGAACAAGGGGCGCACGTCTTGCCTCCCCTCGATGCTGATATCGCGCAGGCTCTGCATGCAGAACTAAAGCGCAATGGTGTAAGGTTATATTTGAATGATACGGTCAGGAGAATTGAGAATTCTTACGTTGTCCTGGCTAGCAATGGAAGAGAAGTTCCCGCCGAATTGGTCATTCTAGCTGCCGGCGTGAGACCGAGAACATCACTGGCAAAGCTGGCTGGTCTGGAAGTGGGAACACAAGGAGTCAAAGTCGAATCACACATGGAAACATCCGACGAGGACATATATGCCATAGGAGACATGGTTGAGACGAAGCATATGATTCAGAAAGAGCCAAGTGTGGTTGCTTTAGGGGGGCCGGCAAACCGACAGGGCCGACTCGCCGCAGATGACATAGCTGGTCGGCCGGTTCGCTATCGCGGCAATATTGGCACAACTATCTGCCAAGTCTTTGATTTGACAGTCGGCTTAGCGGGCCTCTCCGTCGCAGCGCTGCGTCATCTAGGACAAGAGCCGCTCTGGGTCACAGTGCATCCGCCGCACCACGCAAGCTACTATCCCAACGCTCATCCTATTACGATCAAGGCAGCTTTCGAAAATGGCACAGGCCGTATTCTGGGGGTGCAGGCAGTGGGAATGGCTGGCGTCGATAAGCGCATTGACGTGCTAGCGACAGCGATGCAAGCTGGGATGACAGTCTTTGACTTGGAGCATCTCGAGCTGAGTTACGCACCGCCCTATGGCTCGGCTAAAGATCCTGTCAATATGGTTGGATTTGTTGGCTCCAACTTGCTTCACGGGGACTATAAGATTGTGCACGCCGAGGACATCAGCGTTGAGAATCTAAGTGCCTGGCAGGTCGTCGATGTTCGCTCACCTGAAGAATTCGCAACTGGCCACCTCCCGCACGCAATTAACTTGCCAATTGGAATGATACGTAATCAGGTATCCGAGATTGATAAATCAATTCCGACTCTTGTTTACTGCTCAGTGGGCTACCGAGGATACTTGGCTTACCGTATCCTAAGCCAGAGAGGATTTAATGTAGTAAATCTTGACGGTGGATTGAAAGCAGTACTCGAAGGGGGGGTCAAACTCTGAATTGGTATTGCTTATATTTTTAGTTTATCCAAGTATTTAGTGAATTATTTTCCTTGTATGGAAACAGGCTGTTTAGTAAATGAGTAATCGGAACGATTTAAGTTCGTGCGTAGATGCAAGCAATCTCTCGTAGTAGACCAAATCGTAACACTATGATAATTGGACAATATTTTGCCCAGCGACGTGTTTGAGTTGAAGAAGAGAATAGTTTGTAGTAAGTTAGGAGGAAAGTATAACTGAATATAAAAAATGAGTTACATCTATGTAATAAATGGAAAATATCAACGCTGGTATTATGCATTGATTAGCCTCTCAAAGCCAAATAACCTTACCTATTCATAAAACTTATATATAAAGAGAGGAAAATTGAAATATAGAAATTCTGATATTCAAGAGTTGCTAGAGTTACGAAACCATCACTGAGGACCTAACGAACAACTAGGGTTTAGCTGGAGATGTATATGGCATGATATGATCTAGCATTGCGGCTCTTACATCACATCATGGCGGTCACAGTAAGATCACTGTGGAAGCCACTGTAGGTAGCATAGCATGAAAGTTGCATAGATTTGTACTTTTATAAACCTTATCTTCCGCAGTAGACATCATATCTATTTAAGTATGAGACTTCTCTATCCTTCGCTGCGATTCCCACCACAGAATTTCTTATCCTACTACTGCGCGTAATTTTTAACCATATAACCGTCAAATAGTATGGCCACTCTGAATCAACCAGCCACTCCCATCCAGACTTTCCCTTCCACACTGAGGTTTTTTCAAGATATGGATAAACACCTTGACACTTTTCCTCGTTTTAGTCACTCAATCCATGGCAATCGCGGGCCACATTTGGGCCAGCCCTTTCTTCCCATTTTCGATGTGAGAGAGCTGAGCAACAGTTTTGAGCTTCATGGCGAGCTACCTGGAGTGAAAAAGGAAAACATCAAAATCGAATTCAAGGGCTCCAAATCGCTAGAAGTTAGTGGCTTTGTTGAAAGCCCCTACCATTTACTTTCCAACCAAGGCGGCAAGGACGAAACTCCTGATGATAAATCTACTCAGGTAATTATACCGAGGGCGATTTTTATCCGACCACAGAAGGCTGACTTTGAGGTTGCATAGCACGACAATATTAAATACTGGGTTGCGGAGAGAAATGTGGGCGAGTTCTACCGCTCATTCACTTTTCCGCAGCGTGTTCAAAAGGATGGCACTACTGCAACACTTGACAGCGGCATCCTTATTATAAACGTGCCGAAAATGCCAGATGACGACTCTACCAGACATGTGATTACTATTTCATAGATCTAGGGGAGCACGGCTGCCGCACAAATAGGCCATGTTGGAATTTTCCACGCGGACTCTATTATTCTTGCCGTGATGAATAAAGTCACAGAATGAATAAAATGTTCGACGGCTCTTATATACGAATTTGATGTAATGGTATTATTGGCAAATTAGGTAGATTGCTCCCTGCTCATTAAGCATTGTGGGTTTAGTTATCAATAGCATTATTCTGGCTAAATCAAGGCACACAAACGGTGTGCATTATGCGCTACTCGAATCTTTATTGAAGTAGAAGCCCATCATTCTAGATGAAAAGCGAATAGTTACCTCACTCTTAGTTGACGCCTTGAACGGTAACCAACGTATGGTCTTAATCCTTACACAGTATGCGTGTCCCACTTCAGATGCTTATTTGACGAAATCAATCAACACTTCATACATCAGGCGGATTATCTCCTGATTCCTCATGATAGCTTCAAAGCTTATTTGCCACTTAAAATTGATCGACGACTAATCTTGATCATCTTCCACCGGTAGCTTTGACTAGTGGAGCAGGTGGGCTGAGCAGTGACTTGACTTACATTTTGTGGCTGATGAGCTGGGAAGCTGCTGATATAAACTTCAACAATCAGGCAAAATTATAGCAGCCAGCCAATTATTTTCATGGCTGAACGTTATGAGCTTTCTGCATACTTGGCTTATAAACTGCATAAGCATAAAACAAGGACGTGTATTTCTCTTATTCTTACTGCTGATTATACTGTAAAAAAAAAAGAGCAAGCTCCCATTCAGCTCCGAGTTGCAAACGCCAAATAATTTCCTTCTCATATACCATCACAATGCCCGAGTCTCGTATCGCGATTGTTGGAGTCGGCCAGGTTGGCGCCGCTGCTGCTTATGCACTTATCCTAGCCTCGGTCGCCACTGAATTGCTCTTAGTAGACGATAATGTGAGCTTGAGAGACGGCCAGGTGTGCGATCTCTCAGATGTAGCGTATAGCTGCAACAGCAGGACAAAGGTACGAGCAGCAGACCACCACGAGGCAGGCCGATGCGATATTATAGTAATTACCGCGGGATCAAGACACACTATAGGTAAAAGAAATGGAAAACCAAGGGGGGGTCCCGCTCAAGTCCTTTACTACCTAGGCTTACACAGATTCTGCAGGTCAAACGAATCTCGAATATGTCTATCGAAATATCTCAATTGTCAGGACCATTATCGATGCAATGACGCCTTTCAAATCAGAAGCTGTCTTACTTGTTGTTTCAAACCCTGTTGACCTACTTACATCCCTTGCCTTACAACTCTCCAAGCTCCCGCCGTCTCAAGTCCTAGGCTCTGGCACGTACTTGGACTCTATGCGACTCCGGGGGATGTTGGCAGATAAGATTGGCGTAAGCGATTTATGGGGGCTTTGAATGGAAAATCCAGCACTTGCTAACAAAATTCATTAGGTTGCAGCAAAGTCAATTGACGTGTTCGTATTGGGCGTGCAGGGTGAATCGCAGGTGACGGCATGGTCTGCCGCAACAATTGGCGGCGTACCAATCGACGAATCTCTCTCGAAAGAGGACGTGATTGATCGCTCCGGCCTTTCTAACGAGTGCAAGCATCGATCACAAAGTATAGTCCGAGCTAAAGGCGCGACCCCCTTTGGCATCGGATCCGTCGTGTCCGGCATCTGCTCTTCTATCCTCCTGGACAAGGGCACCGTCCATCCCATTAGCCACTTCCATCCGACTCTTGGTTGTTGCTTCAGCTTACCTGTCGTCCTCGGCAGGAAAGGAATCACGCGCAAAGTCCAGATGCGGCTGAATTTCGATGAAGACGCTCAGATAACTGATTCGGCAGCCGCACTCAAAACGAGGATTGACCAAGTGAATAATAACAACTAGCCATTGGGCGTATTCAGAAAACAATAAAAGAGGACAATGGAAAAGGAAAGAAAAAATGACGTATAAGAGCGTAAATAGTAGGACTTGTTTAACTACTGATGAACGCGGTTGCAAGATACAGATTGAAATCTGGATTATAGGTAGTAATGAAAGGACCCTTCTGAAAGGTTGTCTTAATACAACTGTGTATTCATTGAACACCGCTAATGGTACATGCTGTGATTTGATTCAGAGTGTAGCTTGAGGAACAAATGAGTTCTAACCTTGACTGTTCTCAGATGCTGCCGCTTGAATGTTCTGCCGTCAGGCCAGTTCTGCTTGGGGTGGTATCAAATGATGATACTTGAGTTTGAGCCTTCAAACTCTAAAGTGGTATGATGAATTCTAGGTATAAGCCTCCCATCTACGGTGGTGTCATGAAAGGTTCTCAAGGGCTTTGATATGCTGACAGAAGGGCGGCATATCAGAACAACACAGTATCCAGCGCTCTGGTTTAGAATGTATATATTCCTAGAATACTCGCGTGCTGCCCACATGTGTTTCGTTTGAGAGTTTAACCACATGTGACTATCCAGTACTATATTATTGATATCGGATAACAGTTGACTGGATTGCTAAAATTACGTGTGGCTTCCTTGACTCAGATGCTGATTTAAGAAACGTCTAAAAAAAAAAATGAATGGTAGCTCTATAACGGGGCCCCTGGTCCTCAACTTCGAGCACTTGTCACGCAAGGATGTCGATCTAGTTGGCGGGAAGAACTCTTCCCTCGGTGAGATGATCGGTGCCCTGAGTGCCAAAGGAATCCCAGTCCCGCCAGGTTTTGCCACGACTTCGCGCATGTACTGGCACTATGTCGATTACAATGGGATACGAAACAGTATGACCATGCTGGTGGCAGAATGGGAAGCAGGCAAGATATCTCTCGCCGAGGCCGGCCAATCAACCCGTAACTTGTTTCTCCGCGGTACGTGGCCAACCGATGCGGCAATGGCAATTATAGCCGCATATCATGGTCTGTCGGACAAGAAAGGCGTCAAGAAGCTCAGCGTGGCAGTAAGATCTAGTGCGACTGCTGAAGACCTGCCTGACGCAAGCTTTGCTGGTCAGCAAGAGACCTATTTGAATATTTCTGGCGATGAGGCTCTCTTGGATGCCTGCCGACGATGCTATGCCTCGCTATTTACCGACAGAGCAATGAGCTACCGCCGTGTTAAAGGTTTTAAGCAGATGAGTGTTGCGCTCTCCATCGGCATTCAGTGCATGGTTCGCTCTGATATCAGCGGCTCTGGTGTCATGTTCTCTATCGACACCGAAAGCGGCTTCGACAAGATTGTGCTCATCAACGCAGCCTGGGGCCTGGGTGAGAACATTGTACAAGGAACTGTTAACCCGGATGAATACCAGGTCTTCAAGCCGCTGCTATCCAACTCCACCCTGAGTCCTATTCTAGAGAAAAAGCGAGGCGATAAGGGGGTCAAGCTGATTTATGGAGATCAGCAGACGCCAACGCGCAACGTGCCTACGTCCAAGGCGGAGCAATACTCTTTTGTGCTTGATGATGATGAGATCTTGCAGTTAGGGCGTTGGGCGTGTACTATTGAAGAGCACTACGGATGCCCCATGGACATGGAATGGGCCAAGGATGGCATCACGGGCAAACTGTTCATTGTGCAGGCTCGGCCGGAAACTGTGCATTCGCAACATGACGCCAGTGTCTTCAAGACTTATAAAGTTCACAATAAAGGGCGTGTTCTGGTCACTGGCCTTTCAGTTGGCGAGGCGGCTCTCTCGGGACGGATTTGCTTCGTTTCGTCGCCGACGGATATTGACCGGTTTATTGACAACTCTATCCTCGTCACAGAAGCGACGGATCCTGACTGGGTGCCTATAATGAAACGGGCCGCAGCCATTATCACGGATCATGGGGGACGAACCTCGCATGCTGCCATCGTCAGCCGTGAACTCGGCCTACCAGCCGTGGTCGGGACGGGCAATGCCACCTACATGCTGCACAGTGGCCAGGACGTGACTGTGTCTTGTGCCGAAGGCGACTGCGGGTTCGTCTATGAAGGCATCTCCGACGTGGTGAGCCAGACGGTCAGTGTCGCTGGATTGCCCGACGTCAAGACGAAAATCATGCTCAATCTTGGCAATCCGGCGGCTGCCTACCGCTGGTGGCGACTCCCGGCCGATGGTATCGGCCTCGCTCGCATGGAGTTTGTTGTCAGCAACTACATCCAGGTGCACCCCATGGCCCTCGTCCATTTCGATCGGCTGAAAGACGCCGACGCCAAGCGCCAAATCGCCGAGTTGACGGCGGGATACGAACACAAGCCCGACTACTTCGTGGACAAGCTCTCGCGCGGCTTTGCGGCACTATGCGCCGCCGTCTACCCCAAGCCCGCCATCATTCGCCTAAGCGACTTCAAGACGAACGAGTACGCCGGTCTCATTGGCGGCGCCGAGTTTGAGCCAGACGAGGAAAACCCCATGCTTGGCTTCCGTGGCGCCTCGCGTTACTACTCGCCACGATATCAAGAGGGTTTCGCGCTCGAGTGCCGGGCTATAAAGCGCCTGCGCGAGAAGATTGGCCTTGGCAACGCAATCGTCATGGTGCCCTTTTGCCGTACGGTAAAAGAAGCCGAGAAAGTCCTGGATGTCATGGCTCGCAACGGGCTCAGACGGGGCGAGAACGGCCTGCAGGTCTATGTCATGTGCGAGATCCCGTCCAATGTGATTCTGGCGGCGGATTTCGCAGAGCACTTTGACGGCTTTTCCATTGGCTCCAACGACCTGACGCAGCTGACGCTCGGCGTGGACCGCGACTCTGGCGAGCTGGGCGAGTTGTTTGACGAGCAGGACGCGGCGGTCAAGTGGATGATTTCCCACGCCATCTCCGTGGCGCGCAAAAAGGGCTGCAAGATTGGCATCTGCGGGCAGGCTCCCAGTGACCATCCGGAGTTTGCCAAGTTCCTCGTTGATGCGGGCATTGATTC
This sequence comes from Trichoderma hamatum GD12, assembly GCA_000331835.2. Taxonomy (NCBI): domain Eukaryota; kingdom Fungi; phylum Ascomycota; class Sordariomycetes; order Hypocreales; family Hypocreaceae; genus Trichoderma; species Trichoderma hamatum. Next base: position 28,704 of record ANCB02000336.1, on the reverse strand, counting down.
CATTTCCGTGAGCCCTGACAGCTTCTTGGCTGCAAAGAAGCAAGTTGTGGCCGCCGAAGGGGCATCAGGGAGGTCGCATAGCTAAGATAATGGAAGGTTTACGTAGTTTGCGCTTATGGTCAGGTTGTTGATGAATGCTAGGGATAACTTGTCGAACGGAGGCTCTCTTTTCTACCATCATTTCGATATCAGGTGCCGCTTTGTACATCTTTGGCTCATAGATTGAAAAGGCAAAGACATCCAGTCATAGGGATAGCCGCACTCTTGCGTGAATGTTTGCAACTATCATCTTTAGAGGGAGATGCTCTTCATTAAAGGCTGACCCTATGATAGTTTTTCTTGGAGTGATAGGAGTGGTAGACCACTTATATTGTTAGCCTCGTATCGCGCACACAGGATCGTTTCCGAACGAAGTAGAACAATTGGAGATGATAACTAAATTCATCTTCTGTAGTAGAATGGGACAGTATGGGGATGATCATACAAGATGCTATTCAGGGCCGATTATAGATATGATTGGGTCACAAAGGCCCGAGACTTGAATTGGTCCAGTCAGTAATATAAATTACCTAGGTACTAGTATATAGGCGTATGTGCACTGTGTTGTTGTTTTAGCACAGTGTCTCGGCACAACCACAAGATGTATCAGCTTTGTTGAACGTGGAGGAGACAACCTTTACTATCACAAGAGAGAATGTTAATAGTTGCAATACAGTTTTACGCATCTTGGCAGATTCTTGTATATACTTTTACATCTCCAGTATAGTCGATGCGCTAGTGCTGTAGAAGTGACAGGTAACCTTGTAGCGGCAAAGAACTCATGTCGACGTCAACTTGACGTTACCCATATCGCACTGTCAAGGCAATGCTTAAAATAGCACAACGGCCCTATCAAAATTATTTTAGAAAGCACGAGGTTAGGCTGAAAGCTTCTATTGGATGCCCCTCGTCAGTATGTGGTCTCTCAGACAGCGTCACCAAATTAGGGCTCAAGTCACTCGAGAGCTCGGACAAGAGACAGAATCAATAGGTAAGCCATCAGCCACAAGTCCTTTCGATCTCGAAGGCACTCTACATCCGTCTGTAAGTCCTGGTAGAAGGCCGTGGCCCAATGGCGCGGCAGGCATTCAAAATTCGGACCAGGAACAGCCAAAGAGTTCATCCGAGCAGCATTTCATAGTCAAGAGTGAACCCGGCGACCCTCTCAATCCACAGAACTGGCCGTTGATTTCAAGATGCAAGAACATTGCCATCTTGTCGTTTCTCATCTTCGTCCAAGGCTGGGCCGGCGCTTCTGAATCAATGGCGAATTCAGTCGCAAGTTCAAAGTTCCACGTTAGTCAAGTCGCCCAGAACTTGGACACGGCAATGTATCTCTTCGGCATCGGGACCGGCGCTCCGTTTACAGGCCCATTGTCTGAAACGGTGGGCAGGAATCCTGTATACTTGGTAGCAACCTTCTGCTACCTCTTCTTCGTCTTTGGGTCGGCGATGGCAACGACTTTTGGAGGTCGTATTACGTGCCGCTACTTTGTGGGCTTGTTCTCCAGTGCCACCCTCGGAATAAATGGATCGAGCGTTAGAGATCAATTCAGAGATGTAAAAAGGGCTTTCGTTTTCCCAGTAATAGCTTGGGTTAATGTAATAGGTAGGCGATGCCGCCACTTACATGAAGTTGATCAACGGACGCTGATTTTCCTTTTGCACAGGTCCTTTGGCCGCCCCAGTAGCAAGCGGATGGTTGGTATCCAATCCTAGCCTGGGCTGGCGTTGGCCCGATTGGATGACTTTAATCATATCCGGTGCTGCATTCTTGATTGCGGCGCTGTTTCTTCCAGAAACGTACTTGCCACTGCTTCTGGATTGGAAAGCGAAAGAACTTCGACGTGCAACCGGCAATCTGCGATTCACATCCGAGCATGCAATGGAAAGTGATTTCCTTAAGCGCCTAAAACACAATGTGAAACTTGGTATTACTTTCTACCGAACAGAGATCATTGTAACGGTATTAGGCTTCTACCTTTTACTGTTATACACGCTACTCTTCAGCTCCCTCTCAGGCTTTGACTTCATCTTCAAGGACACATACCAGCTTTCTACTGGACTTACTGGCAGCTGTTTCGCTTCTATTGCGGTAGGATCAACAGTATTTACACTCAGTGCGCCAGGTTTATACACCTGGGCCCGCAGCGATACGGAGTATGTGCACGGCGCACATGTAGAGCCTGAATTCCGGTTATGGCCTGCAATTGTCACGGCCCCCATGCTGCCTATTTGTCTCTTCTGGCTCGGTTGGACCAATTACCCTCGTATATCCATCTGGTGTGGTTTAGGCGCTTGTTTTGTCTTTGGCGTTGTCTTGACAGCATTCTATGTGAGCAGTTACGAATACATCATAGACAGTTATGGCGAGCATTCGGCTATTGCTCTTGCAAGCGTTACAGCCGTCCGGTATTTGGCCGCGGGAGGCATGGTCATGGCCACCCGCCCAATGTACTCGGGCATTGGTGTGCATTGGTCATTGACCATTATGGGTTGCATTGCAGCTGTGCTCAGCCCTGCACCTCTTCTGCTTTGGCGATATGGACCCAAGCTCAGGAAGAAGAGCGAATACGCAAAGGACCCGTAGCAGTACTCGTACTTTCTGCTGCTGGATAGCAAGAAAAATATGAATAGTACTTACCGTCCCAGGGCGAGTGTGGGCTTTGTTTAGAATATATGATGCCTCCGTACATTCCAGGATCCCCTCGACGATATGCTCGCCCTGCGAATAGACCAGCTGCTGAGTTTTCTAAACATATTGAAAGAGGCTGAAATCGTGCTACTGATACCTATTAGTATTATGTGTATGGGATAAACGCAAAGCAGTAGCAGCGCATGTACTGTAGTGGCAGCAATCCAATGCTGGTTATTCAAGCATGTTGTACAGACAAAAGCGGAATCGTTCCCCGCCACTCGCTAAGCCGTAGATAGACGGCATCATCATTATGTAAGCATACCACATCCTATTGTCCCAATGCGGCTAGATGCATCATGCGTCGCTAGATTAGATCTCGAATCTCTCATTGTCGCGCCCATCTCACCCGGTTTGCCATAAGTGGGCAGTCAGCGCGTATCAATCATATCCGTCATACTGGAGCGGTGGTTGTAGCGGCTGGACTAGGCCACGCTGCCTTGCGTGCGACCGGGAGAACGCAGCGACCAGAGAGTCCGACGGCCAATGAATGGGCTCCCTTTCTTATCGTGTTGGTGGTATATCCTCGTACATGAAAAGGAGCAGATACTGCGGCAGCTCACCGATCCTGAGCAAGGCAGGGAGGATGGGATACGATATCAAGTCAGCGCGGATTACTGCATCTGCCAAGCTCGAGTCGCATTGAGATGCCCTTGAAAGGAGGAAGCAAACATCCAGATACTAGTAGTACCTACGAGTAGCAGCGCCTTATCAAATCCCCGACCTGTCAGGGCCACAGAATAGCGCCCCCAGCTGCAGGATTCATAGCAGGTCGCTGCATCGTGCATGCCTAGCGGAAGCGTCTAGCCACGCGCCTCGTCTCATTTTCTACCGTTAATCTCTGTTTCCGGTATCTATTCAGCGCGGGCGGGCTCCACTCCCCCATGCCGTCAGACCGGTTCGGTAACGCGGTGTAAACCCCACACGCTTCCTGGGTCCAAGGCCGGCGTCATCCGCCTCTCGATCCAACTGTTCAAGCTTGAGCTACGCCAGGGCTACACACCACGAGTATGTAATGATTGCCTAACAGATTGGCCTTGAAGGGAAAGGGCTCGGGCTTTATTGGAGGTCATGCTTCTGCCCTCGAGATTCGCGATCTGGCTTGGCCCTTGTTGTTGGAGAGGCCAAGTGCCGGGCCTCGCCAATAGGCTGTCGGCTCGCTCATCACGGGGGCGATGTCCTGCAAACGAATTACTTCATTACTTCATAATGAGAGACTCGAGCAGAGACACGGAGGAAATAGAAGAAAGGATCGTGATTTCGCAATTCACGTGTCAAAACAGCACAAACAAACAAGCCTTTACTCGCAGAAATAGGTATGTATTGATGCATATTTTCGAAAGGGAGAAGATAGCACCGCGACCTTCCTCATCCGAACCCGTACGACCCGCTTCTCCGCTGTATTGCTGTTTGTAGTAGTTTCCTTTCGACCTCAGCATCAAGGGGCAGATCGCCAGCCAGTAAGAACTAGGCCCTTGCAAGCATGCACAAAGGGCCCTTTATGCGTGTACTGAACCAAACGTTGAATGTAGTACCGTCGTCCGACCCACGACGTCTCGGCGCAGCGCACCTGACCTCGAACTGGCGCTCATCACAACTGTAAAGTTCCAGATGGCGCCCCAGTCCGTCGCGCTAGGAGCCGCAACTAACCGGCTAGCTACGTAACAGGATTGGTACGAATGCTTTGCACAATGTGTATTAGCTGTAGTGTGCATGGACTATGGAGTCTCGTGTTTCTAAACTTGGTCATTGATGGGAGGCTGGCTGGGGATCGAAAAGGAAGCAAGGTGGAAGCCGGGAAACATGGGGAATGCAGGCGCTAGGGGGGCCTGTTTGTGGAAGACGATAGACAGGGCCTGTCTCGTCTGCGCAAAGTAACTTATACCGTGCTGCCACCGCCATCATCATCTTCCCCCATCTCTCTCTCCATCTTAGATTGTATACCAACTGTACTCCGGAAAACAAAACAAGGGAAAACAAAAGGCAAACAAAGACATCCAGCCCATCGGTATACCATCAAGAGCAACAAAACACCACAATGGGTTCTCTCGTTTCCACAATGGGCTCAAAGAGCTCCAAGAACGCTGCCGCCACGAATCCTGAAGGCAAGCCACGGTACTGGTACCGAGACAACTTCTTCCTCACCAACGATAAGGCATATCTTGAGCCTCAAGCCATCAATGCCGTCTTTGAGTCCGACCTCATGTGGTGGAACGATCCGCTGCCAGAGGGTCAGATGCGGAAGATGATATCCAATTGCATGACGATGAGCATATATCACGTTCCCGAGTCAGAGAAGCAGATGGAGAGTGCGTTGCCCCTTGATCTTTTCTTTGCCGTTCCCGTAAATCCAAGTCACCAACTAGTGGTTACTTCAAGCTGACTCTTTCTTTTCTTTGCGGCCAATAGAAAGCGGAGCGCCTCGGCGACCACACGGATCCAATGTGAAACTCGTCGGCCTTGCTCGCGTCGTAACTGACTACGTAACATTCGCCTATCTTACCGACGTCTTCATCCTTGAAGAGTTCCAACGGCGCGGACTTGCCAGTTGGATGATGCAAGGCCTCAAAGAACTCGTCGAAGAGTGGCCAAACCTGAGAGGCCTCGTCCTCATGACGCACGACAAATCAGCCGCAAAAATGTACCAGCGAGAGCTGGGAGCTCTTGACTGGGACCAAGGCCCATCTGCGGGCTTGGTGCTGCTGGAGATGCCCGGTGGCGGCGTAAAAGACATCCCAGAGGATCACAAATGAAGCTGGCGGTTCTTGCTCTGCCTTGTCCTTTTGTTTTCCTTTCCATATCGTATCTCGCGTTTTCTTTTTCAGCATTGCATAGTCTCGATCGATATATATCGGCGAGGCACGGTTAGCTTTTGCACATTGGGCTTTTTTGGATATTACTTTTTTTGTTTCTCTTCTTTTTCTTCAATTATATCTTCCCATGTGTCTCTACACTTTGGTGGGCTTGGATAGCCCAGCCCGCATTTCGAGGGCCCTCTTATATGGCGGAGCGATAGGAGGCTGGACAGGATCTAGAGAGACATAGTCCTCGGGCAGCTGATAGGAAGCGTCGGAGTCAAAGGCCGATAGATCGCCGCAAGCAATAAAAGGTGCAATCCACCGTGCTCCATTTCCCATATTGTTCCCTTCTGTCTCGTCATATACCTCCACTTCCGTGATTCCGCTCTCATGTGATGTCGCCGGCGTCGATACAGCGCTGCAGTCCCAGGTCCCCTTTTCCGATTGCATGGTTGCTTCGGCGATAATAGGTAACTGCATCTCCCTCTCTCGTACCATATTATCCAGACGCTGCCCTACTCCGAGAGGTTCCTCCAAACTGGCGTGGAAGCCCGCCGGTGGCCGGAAATTCAAGCATACAATGAATGCCTCCACACTGCTGGCTCTGCTACTTCTAGGCTTCGCCACTATGACTTTTTCGAAGAAGATTTTGAGCTGCGCATACAAAATGTCCACGTTTCGGCCCCGGAAGATCTTTGCAACAAACTTGCCGCCCGGCTTCAGTACGCAGAGTGCAAGGTTAAGGGCTGCGAAGAGAAGCTGTGATTGAACGTATATGTCAAGGTCGTGTAGGCCCGTGACGTCGGGGGCGCCATCGCTGAGAACGAGATCGACGGGGTGCTGGGCTTGGGTACCAGCCACGGCGGCAGGATCGTAGGATGGGTCGAGGGCAGAGAGGAGAAGAGGCACGGTGGCGGGATGTGTGATGTCTGCTCGTAGAGTTGTGATGCCGGCGAGGGGAGAGATGGGCTGGAGATCGATAGAGACGATTTTGACGTCTCGGTTGGCTGCCGTTGCTGTCGCTTCAGTTCCCTTTTCTTGCGCCATATCGTCGCCAGGCAATGAGGTGGCTTGTTCTACAGATTCCTTCTGCTCGGGTGTAAACGCTTCGGGGAAGACGCCCAGCATCTGCTGGCGCACTTTGGCATCGCGATCCTGCCATGCTGAACGGCCGAATTTCTCGCCTTTGATAAGCACTCGAGAAAGGACCTGGGACCAGGAGCCAGGAGCAGCGCAAAGGTCGACGACTCGCGAGACGTTTGAGAAGAGATCAAACTCTGTGAAGTCAGAATTATTTTAGTAAGAGGCCATAGGATTAGGATTAGGATCGCGAGCAGATAAGGTACCTTCGTCGAGCTGAAGAAGTTTGAATGCGCTTCTCGCGCGCCAACCTTGCTCTTTGGCGAGCCGGTAGTAAGCGTCACGCTTATCTTTGGAGGATTTACCCATTACAAATAAATCCTTTTCTTCTTTTTTTTATGGCCGTGGTATAAAAAGAAGTTGTAGTGTTGGAAAATATAGCGGGACGAAACGAAGTATTGGAATATTTCATGTGCAACTTTTTCTGCCCCGCGATGTCATTTTTGGTGGCTCTAGGTCCAGGTACGAGACCATGTACCTTTGTGGCGTGGTGGGGCATTTCTATAACAACAAGCGACTGTTCAGATGCCCATCGCTACCCTAGATTACGATGTGAAATTACGGCGCGATAATCTATTGCAGCGCTTTTTTATTCTTAGATAAATATTAAGCTCTTGGAATACTCTGAAATACAGCTATAATTCAATATCCAAGACTGCCTGCTGAAGAAGGATGACTAGGGCCCAGTACGTCAACGCTTATCTATATTAGCTGTTTATAAATATTTAAACTAACTCGCCATACATCTTCTATTACTTGCGGAGCTCTTGTCTATGTCAAACACGCTGAAAACCAATAAAGCAACTTTCTTTTCTTATACAGCTCCAAATTCGCCACCGACAATCTCCAAAGCCTGCCTCAGAAGCGATAAAACCTTCTCATCACCATGCACTCCCAGCGCCTTCACAATCAAAGCATATAGCCTCAACAGATGCTTTCTGCTTTCGCTTTTTGCCCCTTCAAGAGGTGATATAGCCTCACTCTGGCTCTGAAGATCAACAACTTTTTGCAAAGTCCATAACAACTCTTTCCTCTGACTTAAAGGTTGTGGCATCTTGCCTCGGAGCGGCTGGTCGGATACGTACGCACGGAGCGTCAACGCGCATCGCAGAACCAGATATGGTGCCGCGGAACAAGCAATGCGGGTTCTACAAGCAGAATAATCTGCCATAGGCTTATCAGTAGCTGGCCTGTGAGCAGCTGGTTCGTCTACTGATATGAGCAAGAAGAGCTCTTCGAATGCAACATAAGCCATCTTCGTGCGCAGCGTTGGTGGATCAGATATTGTGCGCCCGGTCCGTGGTGTATACAACTTAGACAGCCCAGTTTCACCGTCTTCAAGAGCAAGTTTGTCGGCTGATGGGGGTTCATGGATTATTGAATTTGTGAACAGGCTTTTAGTGTAAGCACTGCGAGTTTCTTCCTTCACTTTTTCTGACCCAATTAGCGGGATGATTAGCTCCACCAATTTGTGAAACGAGCCAATGTCTGCTGCTTCATCATCTTCGATGCTCGTTCCGGGTGGTGTATTGCTACAATCAGCACTGAGAATTCCATTTGCAATCTCAGCAATCAACTGCCAGATATCTTGGACTGTGGTTGTGGGGATGTCAAGATTGTCAAGCTTTGACAATGTTGCTTGTATGACTACCAAGGCAGTCGAAGTCGCTAATTTCCAAGGTTGAACAGATCTCGTGGTGATGGGAAATTGATACTTTAGAGAAATTGGCCTGCAAAGAGCGGAGAAGGCCGTGACAACCGATCCGCTCTTATATATATCCGCATCCGATGAATGGCTTACAATGAGATTCTCCAGCATTTGCATACTGGCTTTCGACATGGCAACATATGTTCTCTTTGACAAAGGCCGAGACTCGTAGTCCTGATCATAGGCCAAGGTGACAAACTCAGCGACTTGCACGATCAGGGCCGATGGAACGCCGTCGATGTCGGTCCGAATCATTTTCACTGCGTCTAATATTTGTGCCTGAAGCTGCGTCAGGTTATCGATATCTGTGGCATAGCTTCCCACAGAAGCTTCTTCAACAGTCTTTCGGAGCAAAGCAAGAATTCGTTGGACCCTTTCCACAGTCAAGTCGGACTTGATTAGCCTGTAAACTTCACGAAGAGCTGCCACATATGCAGTCAGACAATTTTGGTTGTCTTGAATCTTCCCATCGGGCGATTTAGTGATTGGGATACCACGAGACCATAGATTCCATGCAAATGTGACAGTTGTCTCATTGAACACAGGCTTGTCCTCGTCACCGGATTGAGAAAGCACATGCCCCAGCGTTTTAAAAGTAGCGGTGTTGATATCAAGCACCTGAAAGTCGAGCAACGTAGCCAAGTGTTCTAGCAACTCATTCCAGAGCTTATTGAACGATGAGTGTGCTGTCAACACCTCGAGATTGTTCCCAAGCAACGTTGAAATGCCATTTAGCACAACCACCGCGGTGTCATGCCACTCTGGCCTATCGTTGTTATCCACTTCTCCATCTTCAGTTCTTCGCAGCTCTTCTTCAAGCGAGGCCAACAGTTTAAACACAACTGACTTGATGCATATGGACCAAGCTTCAGGACTAAGTCTCTCTCCGTATGCATCGAAGATTCGGAGGAGAGTTTGGATTGCAGTATTTCGAAGCTCAACCCTGTCGTCTGAGGCAACAGCTGTGAGCCTCAAAAGCAATAGCATCCATAACGCGGCGCCAGATCCTCGGCCGCCATAGTCTGCTGCTAAGCGCTCTAGTGTGTCTACATCAGCGTCTTGAAATAGGTCAATCGTGATATCAAGCGACTTGTCCTTTCCAGAGAGGAAATCAGAAAGAGCCCAGAAAAAGGTCACGGTCTAAAGTAGATCTCATTAGCGACGTAATTCTTCAACTTCTTTGGAATAAGGTTCAGCCTCACCGTCAATGCAATATTCAGGTCGTCATTTTGCGAACTGAATTTGTAAAGTGTATCGACCAAGATTAAGAAACAAGAGTTGGGCAACGAAGGCAGAAAATCCGAGCAAATTAGCTGAAGTGAGCTGAAAGAAGACCGCACAAGTTTGGAGGATCGTGTGCCGAGGTTCCGAGCACTGATGCTTGATTCATGGTCCTCATCCAGTTTATCTTCTGTCGTTTCGAAAACGCTTCCAATAATATCAAACGTGACGTCCCAGCCGCTGACCAGAGTTTGCCCACAATTCTCAATAATACTTCGTAAGCCATCCAAAATAATTCTATGAATTTCGATATCAGTCGTCGCATTTGAAACAGAGATATCTCGAGCACCTTGTTGCAAAGATTTTAATGAGTCGCGAAGTGCTCCTAGTAATCGAAGTTGAATCGCCCCCCGAGCTTCAGGAGGTAGTGTGCCAGCAGCAGTAGCTGCTTCGAGCGCTAGTTTCGCAAGAATCTCCGATGCTCTTGTTCTCACTGATGGGCTAATAGCGCTCGAATCTAACGTCTGAATCAACTTGTGCATCAAAGGATCCCAGCCTGATTCTTTTGGATCATATGTCAGTAGCCGTTCTAGATTAATCATGGCAATCTCTCCGAGCTTGGCTAGTGCAAATTGAAGTTCTTGATTGGAAGTTGTCGAAGATTGGCCAGAGAAGCTGAGCACCCGACGATGTTGTCCAGATGAGACTTTCCCCTGCTGGCCCTGCTGTGCTTGTTCTTTGTTTGGTGTGCTTGAGTTTGCCTGGCTTTCATCTGGCAGTAAGCCGCATATGGCGTGGACCACCTCGATAAAGGATTCGTTGGGGAAGTCAACACTGCTTTCAATCAACCTGGATGCAGCCGTTTCAACTGATCGAACCTCGGTGCTGAAGTTTGCCATAAGCGAACTGCTTTCTGTTTCATTTTGGTAATCCTGTCCGCCGCGACCTAGAGACTGGCTTCTCCCTGGAGCTTTTCCCGTAACATAGAGCACAAAGTCCGCCTGCTGTAATGTCTCCAGTATAATACCCCAGGCAAGTCCAAGTGTCGGACCAAGTGCAATGCCAAGGTTGAGTAGAGCTCGTAAACAGAGGAGGTTGCGAGTATTAAGAGTAATCGATGCATCCATAGACCCTTGTCGCTGTCTTTCAGTAGGACTTGAGACTTGTGCCAAGCTTTCAACACTTAGAAGGCCACGAGCATTGCCAAAAACGCTGTTTGGAGTTTCCGTTGGCGTGGTGGCTACAGATCGCGACTGACCAGCATTGACGCATGCACTCAGAATATTTGGAGGCACAGCGGCTTTTCCTAGTGTAGATAAAAATGCATCTCGCGGCGTTGTAAGCTGCAACAGGCCTGCAACATGGGCGAATCGCTGAAATGCGCGAACCAAGCCATGGTAATATTCTGAATCCAAGGCGGCATATAAAAAGGTCGAGCATGTTGCCAAGATAGCAGGCCAACATTCGTTGACAATCTCAGAACAAACCTTGACCTCTGGGTATGCAGGATGGTCTTCTAGTTCTAGAGGATTAAGCGGCATGGGATTTCTCTTAAATGAAGCCGATCGTTCCCGCGATCCTCCGTGAGGCGGGGCTTCTGCTTCTAGCTGAGATGGAGCAGGCGAGCTACGTCCCATATCTTGCCTTGATGCCTTTCTCCGAGCTCGGTTCTCATTAGGAACTGTAAGAGGCAGGATAAATTTGGCAAGCCCATCTGACAGCGACGAGAGACATGATAGTATCAAGCTGTAAGTGTACGATTCGGGAATAGCCGGGGCTTCAGTTTTGTCCAGCTGGTCTATACAAGGAACGCGAATAGAGCTCCATTGTATGCTAATGCCTACGTTAGAGGTCTCTGACCCAACTGAACCGCTGATGATTCCAGTGACACTAGTAGCTTCGATCAAAGATGGATCTGCAGATAGGCCAGAGCTGCTAGAAGAATCGGCAACTGGCATCGTAGATTGATGCCCTAGACCAATTACTGCTGGCTTCTCAGTACTGAGCCGAACAAAGGTCGCGGTAAGTGTTTTGATTATGTCCTTCTCGCCCTCCTTTGCGTCATACATTGCGAATATGCGACGAACAAGAGCATGCTCAGCAAATATGCCGCGAAATACTTCCATGCACAAAGCTCGCTTCCAGACAGCAGTATCTTGGTCCAGGAGGGTTGTAAGCAGCACGAGCGCATCACCACATTCTGATGGCAAGACGCTAATATGGCGACGCAAAAGGGTATAGAGAATGCGAACGAGTCTCACAGTTGTGGCGAATGAAGGTCTCCCTTTAAGCGCACTCATCAGGAGAGGCATAACGCGCTCGCGGAGAATATGAGTTTGCTCAGGGTGGCTCGTAAAGACAGCTGCATGATTTGTGATGACTGATTCGATTAACTCTAACCCAAATGTCTGCTGCAAGCCTGAGAAGCGTAAAAATTCGGACCGTTGATTCTCGGTCAAGAGGCATAGGTCATTGAAAATCTAACACAGTTAGCTTGCACCTATATGTCTACTAGAATGGACTGGTTGCTAACACGATAGGCGTCCAACGCTGCTGCGCGAAGCTCTACTTTACCGTCCCCGGATGGCGCTTCTCCCGCAATAGGGGCATCATGTCCGTTCTCTGCTTTAGTTAGAAGAGATTTGTATGCTAATGACGGATAAAAAAAAAACTCACTATCTTCGGCGACCACTTTATCAAAGACTGAAACAACCAGCTGTTGGAGAGTAGCAGCTGAGGTATTATTCACAATGGCATTCTTACTGCTTTGTAAGATGAAGCAGATATTCAAAGCAGTCACAAGAAGGTCACCATTCAAATCTGACGAATAGTTCTGCAGCAGCGAGGGCAACGCTTGCAATATCTTTAACTGCACGTCAAGCCCAGCTGATGATGCCTGCATCAACGCCTCCAAGACCTGGTTGAGTTTCGCTCTGGGCAGCGCTTTCGCAACGATAAGCCGCTGCAGACAAACTATTGCAATGCCAGTGAATTTTGCATTCTTAGTCCCACACGCGATTATGAAGGGATTCACAAAGCTAGGCTTTTGGGAGAGCACTGAGAGGGCCAAGTCAACAAAGTATCGCTTCAATTAGAGGGATCCACCATCACATACGCTCAGGAGCTGTGGCCTCAGACACATTACCAAGGCCTTTCAGCTCCTCTAGGGATCTTTCAGCTGCCTAAACGAAGAAACGAGTGAGCAAACAAGCAGCCACGAGCTTCAAAAGCTGAAGCCATGAGAGAAAAGGTTGCATACTTGTCGAAGGTCACTGTGTTTCCGCTTGCTCTCCTGAATGAGATTAGCTAGCTCCGTGGCCAGAAGCTGCGTCGTCATCTTGAGTGAGGCCGAATAGTCTGCCCATGAGCATTTAATGTAAGTGCAGCGTTTATATCACCTTTGTGCAGCTCCAGGTCGTAATAATGGGTGGATGTAACGGGATTATGCTCCTTACGAGCTCTAATTAGCTTTCATACAGTAATGAAAGACAGCGCAACGGTGTCGTGTAGGTGGTATGCTTGGGTACATCATAGCCGGCAGAATTGGCTCACCGCCTTTCCACTCATCCATTTTAGTACTAGTTGCGAGGCACTGCGACGGGACCAGCTGCCAACGTAGACTCTTTGTAGCTGTGCTTTTTATCACTTTTCTCAATGACTCAAGGCCACGCCTTGCCTTGTCTATAACGCTCCAATTCATTATTTCTATACTGAACTTTCAAGTATTGCGACACGCTTTTGTACTAAATACGCCTCGTTCTATGTAGCCATAAATCATCCTATCATACCCGCATACAACATATTTCCACCTCTTTCTCGGCTCTCAGCTGCTTGCCCTCTCCAGCGGAGAATTTACTGTGGCGCTTGCTATAACATTGTACACCCAAGCATGCCTACTAGTATTGTACACTCTGGCTTTGGGAGGATATAGTCTGCCAATTTTAAAGTACTTATCAAAAGCACTTTAAATAATGGCAAGGGGCCGCACATGATCTATGATCTGAGTTGCCAGTAACTATGTTTTTTAGGGAAAGCATTCTATGTTATTCTCAACAATTTAAGAATTTTAAAAAAGAATTTCGTCACACTCAGTTATCCCAAGTATCGGTTGGCCCAGTATCTAACCAAAGCCTAACCACAGCACGCAGCCTTGGACAAGCGTTAGCAGCGTCTTTGGAATATGGAGGGAGAGATGGCATACCAAAGTCATGAACCAATTAAAACGACATTGTAAAGTAATTTTGCATTAAACAGGAACATTTGTAAAAAGATATGATACCGATTCGCCATTGTGGGTTCGTCGAATGGCCTATAAGAAGTTAACTTTGAAGAACAAGACAGATGATAACCAGGGTCATACCTCGGCAAGTGTGCCAGCTACGTCGATGACCTTGAGCTTAGGGCATCGCTCTGTTTTATCGCCAACTGCATTACGCCTAGTTAGATTACACACATTCACACGGCAGGCAATTTCATGTGACATACGAGGAACAGCTGAATAATGTGTTAGTCAATTCATTGTTTAAAAAGAGAGTCTAGTTTTATTCGGGATAACTTACTGTTGGTAACAACAAGGCCAGATAAGCAGGAGTTGTTGATAGTCTCAATGGCTTTACCACTGAGGATACCGTGAGTGACAATGGCAAATACTTGGCGCGCACCGTGCTGGTTAAGGGTCTCTGCCGCCTTTGCGAGCTATGGGAATGATGTTAGCTGCATGATCATAAATTATTAAAGCTGGGCAGTCACATACAGTTCCACAAGTGTCTGCCATATCATCCACAAGGATGGCAACCTTATCCTGAACATCACCGACGAGCACCATTCGGCCAACAACATTAGGCCTTGGGCGCTCCTTGTGGATCAGTGCAAAGCCAGTGTTGAGGCGATCAGCAATCGATGTGGCACGCTTCGCACCGCCGGCATCAGGAGAGACGATGACGCAGCTTTCGGCATCCAAGTTCTCACGAATCCATCGCAAGACTGATGGCTCGGCATACAAATTATCTACGGGAACGTTGAAGAAGCCCTGGATCTGTGAGGCATGCAGGTCCATAGTTATGACGTGGTTCTGGGGCATGTTAGATTCTCCATCGGAATCAAGGGAGGGACATGGATTTAACGCACGCATCCTGAAACTTGCAGCATGTTTGCTATCAGCCTAGCGCTGATGGGGGCACGGGACTTGTCTTTCTTGTCCTGGCGTGCGTAGGGAAAGTTGGGGATCACAGCCGTGATACGTCTAGCCGACGCAGTGCGGCAGGCGTGAATCATGATGAGCAGTTCCATCAAGCCATCGTTGACATCGCCAGGCGCTGTCGACTGAAGAATAAAGACATCTTCATCTCTAACAGACTCGCCAATCGACACACTAGTCTCTTGGTTGGAGTAGTTGAGGCTCATAGTGTTGGCAATGCTGATGCCAAGTCTGCCGCAAAAAATCAGTCCGGTTCTTGCTGACCACTGACTCATCTGTTCCAAATCTCATTTCTTCTCATTCAACAACCACCTTACTAGACATACCGATTAGCGACCAGAGCACTGAGCTCTGGGTGGGAGCTCCCAGATATGAGCTTGATTTCATTCGCCATTTGATCCAACATCGTTAGTGAGGGAGCAGAAGTTCTCTCTGCCGGGAGAAAAAAGAAGAAAAAATTTAGTGGGGGCGGATTAGTGCTATAGTAAGTGGTAAGGATGCAGGAAGAAGCAAAGCAGAATCCTTGATGGATGAAGAGAGTAAAATAGCGAAACGTGTCGTTTGCTGTTGATAGCAATGGAAGTTAAAGAAGAGTCTAAATTGACTTTTTTTTCTGCTCCGACGATCGCCGCCGTGACGAAAGTTTGCGGCGCAGACTTAATAGACGCCAGTATGGAGTACAAGCAGAAGATTGACGCTCGGGGCAGTCATGTGACAGCCACTTTGCGCGTATCTCTTGCACTGTACGGAGTATCTCGGGGCGTCGTTGATAGTGGGTGCGGAGAAGCAATCGCCACCGAGTACTTGAGCTCGATGCATCTTAAGTTAACCGCACGGCTCATCAAGCCCATGAATCAGATATCCGCGAATTGTCAGAGCTATGCCATAGCTAGTGTTTCTCTGGCCATTGTGTAGAGCTCCTTTTGTTTTACCTATCTTGTGATTTCCTATACAACACCAATTGTTAAAGGTCCGTTTGATGCGAGTTCTGCTTGTGTAGCATGTCATGATATGATACATCTGCCAGGGCGGCACTGGATTAGATCTGCCGGAAGGCGGATTACCAGGCAATTCATCGGCCTCGGAATTGGCTGTTGATGCTTCGGGCAGCAGTATATGAGTGCTTCTGTAAGCTACTAATTATTCCGTGAGTGCCGACCACAGTGCCATTGAAATTACCTCTATCTTTGGTGCAGAATATCCTGTGCTACAAACAACCATGTCTTCCGTCAGGCAATCCCCCTCTCATAGGCCGCAGCGACCTAGCTATTCTGACTCAATGGCTTGTTTTTCTCTTGACGAAACCTCGCTAGAGAGTCGCCAGCTGCGCCTGCTAGTTGCTGCTACGGGCACAAGGCACTCTTCGTGGGCTCAGCCGCTCGTGGTGCGGCTTTCTAAGGATCGCCGTATAGAGATGAGGGCTGTGGTTGATGATCCTTCCCCGAGGCTCAATCAGCTGGTTATCACCATCCAAAACTCCCCTTTAGGCGGTGCACAGATCGATTCAGAGGGCTCTCTTTTTAGGCAGTCTGGACTGAACATCTGTGATCTAGTCGACTGGGCTGATCTCTTGGTTTGCGTGCCGCTTGATATGAATAGCATTGGCAAAATGTTGGCTGGAGCGGCAGACACCTTCCTGGAAGACCTCTTGAGAAATTGGAACAGGGCTGAGAAAGGTGTTATCATGGTGCCTGGAATGGACGACAACATGTGGCTGAGTCCACTTGTCCAACAGCAGCTGGATGAACTCCAGAGAACACGGCCCTGTATCCATGTTATGGAGCCCATATTATGGCACTATGAGGATGCGGCACATCCTCAGCAGGCCACAAACTGGAGTGGATTTAGACATCTACTCAGCCTTATCCAAAATCAAGCCGATTTGCTAAACCTTGGTCGGGATGTCGAAGGGACTGCGAGAATGGCTGCTATATCGAAAGACCACACACATACACAGGCTCTACCGGGGCTACCATTCGAGTTATGGAGTAGAATACTGAGGCTCACGGGGGACTGGGAGTTGGCTAGTGCACTGGGTATCAAAACCAACCTGCCAATGCCAACGGAATGGAGCATACGGGCCGAGAGTTTGAACAACCCTTTACTCAATTATTCGCACGAGCTGAACTGGACGGTCCTCTCAAGCAATGCGACTGCTATTTGTGCGAAATTGTCAGAAGCACCAGCAGATTTCCACATTTTGCCGGTGCTAGCTGTAAAACTCATAATTCGATTCGCCCTTGTCGAAGTCCTTGCGTACTTAGAAGTCAACCACCCCCGGTTATTCAAAGCGTTTGATGGCTCTTTTCTTCCAACAAAAGCATCAGCATATTATCCCCAGGTTGAGGTTCTAGATTATTGGAAGAATAGTCAACGTTTTCAAAATCGACATGTTTACAGTACAGAGGCTATAGATGGTGCATCTAAAAATGGCCATGTGCAGATATTACAGTGGTGGAAGCAGTCGGGGCTGCCGTTGCTGTACACCAAAGTCTCACTGGAACAAGCGAGTAGCAATGGCCACATCCCAGTCCTTGATTGGTGGCTCGATACTGCAGCCCGAGACCATAACATTCCCTTAAACTCGGGAAGGTCGCTACTATGGGCTGCGAAAAATGGACACGCAGATGTGCTACGATGGTGGCATACTTCTGGAATACGTGTCGGATACGAAGGCGGCGTGACTTTGGTAGCTAGCAAATGGGGGCACGTCCATGTCTTGGAAACATGGCGCAAGTTGAAAGGCGATGAAAATGTCATCTTTGATGCGGAAGAAGTAATTTTCACCGCAACAGCTTACGGACGAGTAGAAGTCCTTGAGTGGTGGCGCCGATTTTCGCAGGGCCAGCTTGATGGTATGAATGGGCAAGGGGTGGAAGTTGTCTTCCGAACGCATAAAATCCAAGAGGCCGTCAAGGGTAATTCCGAACATAAACTGGGAGTTCAAGAGTGGTGGTTCCGCTATAGACTGAGTACGGGGAATCGTTCTAGAGAAGGATGGCCTCCTCATCTACGTCTCTGAGTCTTTTAGACGGGGGTATATCACGCAGGGTAGTATTACACAACCTCTCTTTCTGTCTATGAACATTCTTTAACGATATGACGATACGGCAAGCTATACTAGAAGAGAAATTGAATCTATAATTTGACCGTGGTCGATATAACGGCTGACTTAGTCATACAAGTGCCATCATCAGCCGCTACTTGCAATCCCAGGCCGCTTGCATCTTGCCCCTAATTGAGGCTCAATTATCTCCCCATAGTTTACTTCGCATGGCAGTATGGAGTAATTTAATAGGCCGTCCTCTATACTGGATCCAGCTCTGATTTTCACTCTCCGTCGCGTCCAGGAGGGGAACGGCTGTCAAATCCTGAGCTACCAGGTGCTTCGGCGCGTGGCAAAAGTGAAAATGATGGCTCAGTTCCTACCGTAGCGGCCTCCACTCTGCCATCGAGTCATTCCCTTCCCCATTGCCCTGCACTCCGTATTCCAGTTTCCCTAGGCCAGTGAGTTATTGGAAATTGAAATGAGCTCCAGACTGAGTCGTGGCTGACTGAGACTTCAGACGACTCTTGGCGCTCACATAGCGCCCTCCCGAGTGAGGCGTCACTATGCACCTACATGCACACGGCATCTCTGCTTTGAAGCGTAACTAAATATATTTCAGCACTTTACTCCAAACTTGTTGACTAAGGCTCAAAGAGCAACAGTCCCGAGGGAGAAAAAAGGAAGAAGAAAAAAAGTTCACCTACGCGAACGGGCCAGTCAAGGGGCCGTGCTGCAATAGATCGATCCCGTTCTGGCAAGTCAACGGGCTCCGCATTGAGCCGTAATTATATCGACATGGATGAAGAGACGAATCACGCGCACGAACAGACCAGGAACAGGAAAATGACGTTGAACATTGGCCCTGGTAGGGCAATTCTACACGTTGAGTGGCCAACAGAGACAACAAGCGCCATACTTGCAGGCTGTTGCTTTTATTGCTGCTCTCATGGCTGCTCGCACGCATGCCTGTAATAGACCACGCCATGTCTCTCTCCCTTTGGGGTGATGCTACCGAAGTTTAAAATGTCTCTTATTCCAATCAAACGGCCAAAACGAACGAACGCCCGGGGTTAACAGGCGGCGGATAGGCGGATACTCGTCGTGCTGCCGGTGGGCTGAAGGTTTGCGAGTGAAACAGTTAGCCTGTTCTGTTTGTCTGTTTTCTCCCCCGCCTGAGCTGTTGTCGCTATTAATCAGGTCTTAGTTGTGCCATCTAATCTGTGCGCATCCTGGTATAGCTCGTTGAGCGTAATTGGTGACTTTTTGCTCTTGTTCTCACTAATACGAGCAGTGACTCTGCTGCAACTTAGATACATGTATCTTCGACTCCTTACCTGTACTCATACGTAGATGAGCGATGATCTATCATATCCCTTACCTTGCGAGGATCCAAATATTCCCCTGCATACTCGAACGCAATCATAATATGCTCCGTACTTCCGGCTGCCTCTCCTTATCGAAGCAAATATGGATGTTAACTGGATGAGAGACAAGAAAGCTGCCGATCAGAACCACTTAGTGCATGAGGTATTGGAGAGTCCTACAGCCGAGTCTTATAGATGCCTGTGCAATAACACACCCTAGCGAATATTTTCTATCCTTGCGTTCATCATCAGACGAAATTCTCTCTTACCGAATTCTGCTAAATTGCCGGATTTGATAGCTGGTTTGATATGTGCCACAAAGATTGACGGGAACACCGCATCTGCATTCAGCCATTACCCACATGTTTGGCTATTGTGGCAATTAATTGGCTTGTTGAAAGATCAACGTCTTGTCTAAAGGGGCAGTATTAGGGATACGCTGAGTGCACCTGGCGCACCGTTCCCATCCATGTTGACAGAGAAACGTGGCCACCCCAGAGCTGAGGCAAGCGGTCTAGGGGACTTCCCTGCAGCAAGCTGTAGCTGTAAGGAAGGGGATGGACGAGAATGATTTTGGGTTTGCTCTGAGGTGTCTCAGTTGAGAAAAACCGCCGGCCTTGCTTGTGCGCGCGTGGTATGAGCTGTCCAGAAAGTCGAATTTCCTAGCTGTGAATATGGCGCCCTTCTTCACTGCACTGCAGATAACGGCCCGGGCTATAGCACAAACACTGCCTACGGGTACAATTACCTACTTGCACCTACCTATGCAACCGCCGATATGTTGTGTAGGACAACCAGCTTCAATTGTGTGTTCCTCGGTTCGGAGTTCGGCTGGTGTCTGTGCATTACTAGACGGCAACGGCAAAGATCATGGCATCGGCAAGCTGAATGTTGTTTGTTTCCAGAATTTGATGGATCGGCTCTTAGGTATGCACATGGAAGGTTTAAGGATGTTCCAGTGGCTTTCAGCGGTCGATCCGGGAGCCTTAGCACGCTGAAGCCCTGAAAATCGTCACTACAAGACATCCATGGATCGCTAAGCAGGGAGCTTCCACCGGGCTGCCACCTCAGGCACCTGCGGCGGGAGGGGCCTAAGAAGGGGTGAACCCTGGGATTGACCTCATTGCTCATTTCCCATCTCTACTCTGCTCGTTCGTCGCCACCACCCGGACGTCATTCTGTGCTTGCCATGTGGTGCAGCGCGCTGCAGAAAGGCTGAGATGCTCTAGCCCCCAAGGACGGGTCCCCACGGAAATTAGACGCTTCGTCGACCGATGCCTGGTCAGCAGGAGACGACACCGACTCATTGACCAGGATAACATCGTGCCAGCGTATCGTATGCACAGACACAGATTGAAGCCGCCCAAGCGGTCCAGAAGGTGGTACGGGCTGATTCTACGCATTGAGGCACTCTGTGCTACCGTTATTTCTGGTCGCAAAAGTCCGTCTTGGTACGAAAATATCTGCAAGCCCGCTGCGCCGGCGCTGCCCAGACCTAGTGCTACTGTTGACAATTGACAGGGAAGACAAGACCTCGAGCATGGGTCTGCCGTGGAGATCGTGGCTAGCGTCGCCCCAGCAAAGCCCTCCGTCCGAGATAGTAATTTGAAAGCTGCCTCGCAAAGGTGACATGTACCGACACGGGGCATTGATTGTATGCGCAGAGCCCGGGGCATTCTATGGCGTGCTCGTAGAGCCCTCGCCCTCACTGCCGACGAAGGAATCCGCCTGTGTCGTAGACCGCTGGCACCACTCATCTCCCGCGAGCTCTTACACCGTCCTTAGCTTCGGTCGACAAGCATACGCTACCGCTAATAGAGATAGTACGGAGTACACCAGCGCCGGGTGTGGTGCATGCATGCGCGTGTGCGTGCGTGCTGCTGGCACCACTGATACAGTACTGCCGGCCAATTCCAATTTGTTGCCGGGCCTGTAGCGAGAAACTACTGTATGGCTTCAACAACCCTTGCTCTTCGAGGAGTCGATGGTGTTGCATCCAAGTCGGTGATCTGTTGTTAAGCCCTGTAAATTTGTCGGCATCGTCTGAGACATCCATATTGCTGTCGACGACGGCGCTATTTCCCTCCCCTCTTGGCTCAGCCAGGGCTGATACTTTCGCCTATCCTTTCTGCCACGAAGAAGCGGGACGAGGAAAAAGGGAAAAAGGGACAAAGCTGCCATCGACCACCGGCTACCCGCAGAAGCATCATTTCCCGGACGACGCCTCTTTTTTCTATACCACGGAGCATGTCCAAGTGCCTACATGCAGCCAAGACCTTGCCTTATTCGTACCCTCGCATCTTGCTCCCTGGTCGTTCATGATCGGCTGGTCGCATTGTGTATATTGCTCCAGGTAATTACAGTGTGGAGACTTGTTGCGGATTCTGCAGTGGTCTAATCCAGCATTGCAGAACACACTAGACCTCGCTTCACACATCCTGGCAGCACCCGCAGGCTTTCTTTTGTTCATTTACACGAGAGCCCCCATTCCCGATCTTGCCAGTCTCGTTTTGCAACTCGCGTCTTTCCCCGCCATAACCGCTATCCTTCCGGCTGGGCAGAGAAATCCTGTGCTCTCTTTGCGCCGTCTCTCTGTTTCTTTTCTCTTTGTGTATTTAATACTCTATACAGGCAAAGCGACGAAGATACGCGATAAGAATGGGGCCCGGCTAACAAGCGGCATCCGCGAACGACAAGCTGTATTCTTTGGTTTCTTTTTTTCTGCAATACCGACCTCGACCAATTCATACCCCAGCCTCAACGTTTTATTGAATCCTCGAGGTCTTTGAAAACTAGAGCACAGCTGGACTAATTCATTTCGTCTCTTACATGATATACTCGACCCATATTGTCAGATGACGGAAAAGTAGTACGACGATAACCAGGGTTGAGACGGAACTTTTTTTTTTAGGGCGCTTTGGGGGGGAATCTGACAAGATGAGGAAGTTCAACTTTTCCAGACCGGCACGTAAGAAGCCGCAGGAGCCTCAACAGCCAGTACCACCAATGATGCCCATGAGTAAAGCTCATAAAATCCTGGGCTCGACGCCACTCAGCATCGATTCTTCTTCTATTCACAGCACCCCACAGCCAACCATCACTGTTGCTAGCAGTGGCTACGAAAACTCGACCCTGGACGATCTAGATTTTGATTTGCCTGGCGGCCAGGCGAGGATGGGAAGGGCTGATGCTGAGTTGAGAAAAGAACGTGGACCATCCCCTTCAAATCTGAGGCTCAGTGCTCTCGCCGATAGCGTTGGCTTTGGGGCAATGGCCTTGCCCGGTACCCTCAAAAAGGCACAGTCGTCGTCAACTATCAAATCTTGGCACGACAAATCGAAACACTCGCGGTCTCTTTCCCGACAAGCCTCGATCCCGATTATGAACAACGGCCTCTCCGCAAAGGCACATCACTTCCAGGATACTGACAGTGCCAATGAGTCTGCTAAGCTACGGAAGAAGCCTCCGAAACTCGATTTTCAAAGCGTGGTATCAACCCCCCGATTGTCTAAGAAGGAGCCGGATACCTTTAATTCCAATCTGTCAAACACCTCGACCAAAACTCCTACGCTCTCATCTCCGTTTGCCACTCCATCTCATCGGCAGAGTGATTTACGCGGCATGTTTAAACGGCGAACAAAAGACAGCTTTCGATCTTTCGTTACCGAACAAACCCCACCAGGTACAGGGGAAGCCCGTCGAATGACGACACAGCTTTCAGATAACGGGCTCTCCACATTATATAACCACTATGAACAGATGACCTTTCGGCATGGCTTGGGCGACGACTCTGATCTCACAAACAACGCTGTCCAAAAGACCGACCCAACTGATAGCCGGACGGAAGCGGAGTGGCGAGAAGTGCCGGCACGGCAAAATCTAGACTGGCTTCACAAGCCTATAAGCGAATCACACGAGCCAAAGGCAGTGGCCCAGTCAGATTATTCTTCATCGCCGGGCAATGAGGCCAGAAGTGTTTCAAGTAGACACACTCGAACCTCAAGAGCCTCCAGGATTACCGACGGCGGGATGCAGGAGGCCGATTTCCAAGAGAAGAGCGTGCTTATTCTGTCTTCGGACTCCGAAGAGGATGATGATGGCAGATCTTCCACCAGGGACCACATCCCGCTTCCTCATCCAACCAGACCATTACCAGAACTACCGAAATCACGACCACGTCAGCCTTCAGGACGTGAGCCAGGCGGGGCACCAAATAAGAAGGCGAGCTTCGCGCCGGCCAACACGTATATCGCCATTCCTGGTACTGACCGCAAACAACGGCATTCGCCTTCTCCTTCCCGACTGAATCTCCCCTACAGAGACGGCTCCCGCGCTCCCTCACCTAAGCCTTCACTTGGATCTACGAACTCAACAGGATCAGGCATGACAAGTCAAATCGGCTACGGGGCAGAAGATTCCCCCCCTGTGACTGTTTTGCCTGCACGTCGACCGTCTCAGGCGGAATTAGATCGACAAAAGGCATTAGCACAGCTAACTAGTGGCGCCGCGTCTTCTTTGCGACGCGAGTCCCTTGCTACATCATCAGACCAACCCGATGAGCCAACACCACCGCTCAGCCCTTCTTCGGTCAACTTCTATCTGCGATCCGCTCGGTCATCCATCGATGATTCCGGCAGCCAAGGTCGCGTCATGACGCTTACCCGCCAAGAGGAGATGCTTATATCCGCACTCCGAAAGAAAACTCAGGCCATGCGTGAAAAATCACAGTTGGGGCCTAGCAATAGGCCTCCGTTGGACGGGCGACAGGGTAGAAGACACGTCTCAACTCCATCACAAACGTCACAAGTAATGGTGACCGACTCCATGCTCGATTTTGATTTCCCCGCGCCTCCATCTCACAGCTCAAAGCACCGACAGTCCGGGGCCAGTTCGTTCATGAGTGCATCCATTCCGGAACACCCCTACAGCGAAGATGAGCAATATCGAGCACCCTCTCGCTTGACCACGGACACTTCGTCTGAAAGAGCATCCTTTGTCTCTTCTACTCGTGGTCCAGATGAGTACTCAGAGCAGCATGATATTCGGGTGTATCTTGACCAAGGCAAGCAGCAAAATGGCCCGTGGAACCAAGTTGGTGGCGATGGCCAAACTCTTGAAGACTCGGCCAGCTCATCAGGGTTCCATGCCCTCTCTTGGGATCATCTGGAGGATAAACGCACTTCCAAACTTAAGAATAAGGCGATGCGACAGCAACCTCAAGTTGAGAGCGTCACAGCAAGCCCTAAACTTACCCGACTTTCTGAGGATGGCGATGAAGACGTACCCCGACCAGACAGCCCGATATCCAACGAAACATTCCCTCAACCACGGCCGCAACGCCGTGCTGCGATGAATACAGCACGTTTGAGTGCCGTAGGATTCGTGCGAAGAGATACCGATCCGGGGTGGTGGGGAGACGACGACTGAATGAGAAAGGGGGTATCTTGACGCCTCTTACTCTCCCTCTCATACGTATACATATATCTACGCCTTTTACTTTTTTGCAACAATTCTTTCACTCTCATATATATACTTACTTACCTGCACCTCTACTTTTTACCGCAATTTCGAGGAGCGACTCACAAATCACCACCGCCGTTCGATTCTTTACCGCGATATTTATGCTGAATTTGCTACTACATTATAATAATTTTTTGTTTTCCTTTTCCTTTTTTTTTTTCTTCTTTACGTCACATACTGTTACATATAATGGGTTAGCTGTTGCTATTACCGACAAACACATTTAAATTGATACCCGGAGCAAACAGCATTATCGGAAAGGATTTTCTTATGTCCCTTTTCTCTTCATTTTATTTTCTACCTTTTTTCACACATGATTGAGGATAGACTGGAGCGAAATCAAAAAGATCAAGGCTTGGGCCAATGTTTGCTGCGAGTTGGAAAGGAAGGTTGAGAAGGCGCTATCATTGATTGGATTGGGTGGTGAGCGGGAAAGGGCACGAATTTCATGTTAGCTGGTTTTCATGTAGCATCGACTTATGGCGCAATTGATGTAAAAGAAATTAATTACCCCTGGAAAGAAGCGGACGATTTGGAATGTGAATTATGATTTTCGTGCTACCAAACTCTTGAATGTAAAAATAATTTGAGCTTTAAAAAACGTGCTACGTGAGTTCTTTGTGCGTGGTGTTGTTAATATGGATTTGTGTGTCTGTTTGGATGAAGAGGTCTTCACGTAAGGTCTGTTGGCCCTTTCGCTTTCCCGTCTAGAAGGCCCTTCCGCCTTTGTCTTCTACAGTCTCTGCGAATGATGCCTGAGAGAACTATGAGTAAGTAGAGCCTTCAGGAGGCTGGGCGATCTTTTTGTTTGCTGGAGAGGCCATGTATCTGTGATGCCAAGTCAGCTTTGATGCTTCAGTCCAATACTGCTCGCAGAAATGCCCACCTTCGCAGCTCAATCAGGACCATCTCCATGGTGTTGTCACGCTTCCACTGAGCCAGGCAGGGAAGCTGCTTCGGGTCGACGACGCCATTCAGGGGGTTGACGCAGGGGAGGTTGACTTGGCTGACGAACTGGATGGAGGGGGGCTCGTCGGGATAGTTATCGCCGCAGTGCATTTTCAGGCTGTAGATGCGGTTCTCGTGTGCGGACTACAGCGTGAACCTTGTTAGCTAATCCTTTTCCTCATTTGCCAAGATGAATTTTGGGTTGAAGGAGAAATGAAGTCGGCGGTTCGGCATATATGTGTTTTGCTTCTCTTTCAACTCGGCGGGATTCCGTTTGCTGGCTGCACATCGACTTATACGACAACGTTGACCTCTGCGGAGATGCCGAGAATGGATTTTGGAGAACCAAGGACCCAAAAAAGGGGAGTGAGTCAAGTCTTACATGAGGAGGTCCCAGGATCGTGCCGTTCCAGTTGGACATGAGCAAGTCCTCGCCATCTTCCAAGCCGTAGCTGCAGGCTTCAGCTCCGAGACCCTTTTCGCCCTTCTCGAGCTCTTCCAGCAGGCGGAAGTTACGCGGGACCTTGGCAGACATGGTTCCCTGTCTTTCTTTTATTTATCTGATGATGCGTCGTTCGCCGTTTGTGCTATTGCGCAGTGCAATGCCCTGCGTATCAGCTCTTTCTTAAATGCGTGTATTCCGGTTCTGTGATCGAACGAATGCAACGCCGTGGAAGCTGAGGATATGTCGGTCAAGATCGGAGCGGTTCGTATAATCGTCGGCGTCAGTCTTAATATAAAAAGGTGCAGCTGTTCCTGGCGCGGGGCAGTTTTTGATGGAGAACGAAAGCCAAGGAACCTGATGCCCCGCCGAAACGAAAATGCACAGCAGGCAGGCGGCAGCCAGAAGAAATGACGGAATGGCTTGGAAGGCAGCCTGCCTGGCCTGAGGTACTCGGCTGATTGCTGCTGGGCTGAGATAGTGCGCTGTATGGCGGGCGCTGCGAAGCGGGTAATAGTCGGGTGGGCGGGAGAGCCAGAAGCAGCTACTGCTACCCCATAGCAGCTGTGCTTTGCCAATGCTATTTGCCGAGCAGCCAAATCGTAGTCATCTACACCATCATTACTTTCTCGTACGACGGCCGGGCACTTCCTTTTGTTTTCTCTTCCACCAACCTCATCTGTGATCCCTCAATTAGTAGTTCACATCACAGCGGCACACAAACAACGATTCGGACGCTAAGCCAACGACCAATTCGCAACTCCCAGCCAAAGGCTAGCGAGCAAGGCATCCAACACACACACGCATAACCCGACTCGCTTTTTTCACATCTCACGATGCCTTCACTACCGCCACCCAGGGCCGCTCTCCGCGCGGGGAGAACAACCACGGCCCTCTTTCTGCGCCCCCAATCGCACCTCTCCTTCTCGACATCCTCGCGCACTCTTCTCCCCAGCAGCTTCTCCGGTAACAGTGGCAGCTTCGGCGGCCCTCTGCCCTCGTACTTCCAAAAACCTCGGTTGCCTGCCAACACCATTATTCGATTTGTGCCGCAGCAGACAGCATGGATTGTTGAGCGAATGGGAAGATTCAGCCGCATCCTAGAGCCCGGATTGGCGATTCTGGCCCCGGTGATTGATCGGATTGCATATGTCAAGAGCCTGAAGGAAGTGGCCATTGAGATTCCGAGTCAGAGTGCGATTACGGCCGACAACGTAACGTTGGATCTAGACGGTGTTCTGTATACGAGAGTGTTTGATGCGTACAAGGCTAGGTGAGTTACACACGGCTTGTTTCTCTCTCATCCCATGCTCTCTCCTCCTCGGCATTGTTCGGAGAGTAGGATAAAGGGCAGTCAGGGTCTGACAGAGAGATAAAACATGGTCACTTGATCTATACTAACGGAAACTGTGTTCCAGCTACGGAGTCGAAGACGCCGAATATGCCATTTCCCAGCTCGCCCAGACCACGATGCGATCAGAAATCGGCCAGCTCTCTCTCGACCATGTTCTCAAGGAGCGTGCTGCGCTCAACACCAACATCACCGCCGCTATCAACGAAGCTGCCCAAGCATGGGGAGTCACCTGCTTGCGTTATGAAATCCGAGATATTCACGCTCCTGGAGCCGTCGTTGAGGCCATGCACCGTCAAGTTACCGCCGAGCGTTCCAAGCGTGCTGAGATTCTCGAGTCCGAAGGTCAGCGTCAGAGTGCCATCAACATTGCTGAGGGTCGGAAACAGAGCGTCATTCTCGCCTCAGAAGCCATGCGTGCCGAGCGCATCAACGAAGCTGATGGTGAGGCCGAGGCTATCTTACTCAAAGCCCGAGCAACTTCCCAAGGTATTGATGCCGTGGCGGCAAGCATCCTCAAGGGAGCCCACGGAGCCCAGGGCGCTATGAGCCTGACAGTGGCTGAGAAGTACGTCGAGGCCTTCAGTAAGCTTGCCAAGGAGGGCACGGCCGTGGTTGTTCCTGGAAACGTCGGCGATATTAGCGGCATGATTGCTACCGGTCTCAACGTGTACGGAAAAGTCAGCGAAGCTCAGGCAAAAGTCTTGGCTAAGCAGCTTACCTCGCCGTCTTCTCCCAGCGGCGAAGTAGAAGGCGCTACGGCAGAGACACCTGCAGAAGAACTAGCCCAAGAAAACAAGGGCGATCTGAAGGACAAGGTGCTGGAGAGCTTTAACCAAGTTGCAGGAAAGAAATAAATGTAAAAAAAGAAAGAAAAAATACAACCAATGAACAACACGCCGGCCATATATAAAGGGGACATACGATATTTTTTGAAGAATAACGCATTGAGGCTAGATAATGGGCCACAGGATGACCTTATGGACAAGACGAAAAGGAGGCCAAATTCCGGGGATGCAAGGCGTTGTTGGCTCGCGTCACGACTGCACTGAATGGAAAAAGCGAGGATTTAGGGGGCAGACATGGCGTTTATGCGGTTTTGATCGCATGTGTGTGAATTTTCTTTTCTTTTTTACCCTCCTCTCCTGAACATTTACATCATACTGCCATTTTATTTCTCGTTCTTCTTTAACTTGTAAAACTACCTATATCATAAAAAGGGGGGGGGGGGG
>KQ479187.1:0-52571 GCA_000331835.2 Trichoderma hamatum GD12 | reverse complement strand
GGGGGGGGATTGAGGAGAGAAGAGAAAAGAAGAAAAGAATAGAAAAGAGCTTGAATGATGCCATAACCGTAATGCTTCACGTAGTAGCATCAGAAGCCTCTTGGCGGCAGTGGTAGGTATGCCTGGTGCAAACTTTGAAGCGGCAAATAATACCCACAGTTACATGATGATACAGCATGTACTGCTAATAACTCCACCACTTTAGAATAATTAATGAAATAAAACACTCGAATCCCCGAGAGGGAAAAATACCCCAGCTAGAGCTGCTTTTTGCGGAACATGACAATGACATTAGCCCGAGGCACAATGCTCGATCTCCACGTCTTGGCTCTTGGCGCTTCGGGATGTAGCATCTTGCACTCCCAGTCGTCCAAGATACGAATGAGAATGAGCTTTATTACTAGCGAAGCGTAAAATCGACCGGGACTAATTGTAAGATGCCGCGTGAGTTTTGCACTAGTAAATGCGTCGCATTCGACAGCCTATGAGACGGCCTTTCAGCTGCTCTAGATGCCTCCGCTGGGCGTGGCCAAATCGGGGTAGTAATTGAAACTACTCACCAAGACATATTGCCGAGACCCCATATCGGCCAGTCTGGGCTGACATGTGTCAATCTGGACTCCTTCTGGTCAGGCACTTCGGCGCATGGCTCACGCTGCTGGATCTTGGCGTTGGCTCGCGCGAATCTAAAGCCGTCAAATATATGGGGGTCTTTGTATCGAGTGCCATCCTGCATCATGGCTCGCTGGGGAACGCAGACCCAGTCGCCTTTGTTGACGGTTGAGCCGTCTTGAAAAGTGTAAGAAGTAAGGGCCTTTCGCCGGCATGTTACTGAAGGTGCCATTACAAGGTCAGTCGTCTTAGTGGCTAGTTAAGTGTACGTAGGCACTTCTTCTTTATTGTATAAGGTGACTTACACGCATCAGAGTGTCTGCAGCGTATCGACTCCTTGATGAAGCTATCCAGAAGCGGCAGCTTATCCACATCTCTCGGTAAATTATCTTCATGTAGCCCCCTTTGAAGTTCTTCCTGTAAAGGTTCAATATACTCGGGGTGACTACATAGATCTTGGATTGCATAAGTTGGCGTCTGATCAATATACTGTTAGCAAGCTATATAAGCATACCCAGCAAGATTCCCAAACCTACCATGGCCAATTGATGTACCGATCCGAACCATACTGCCATAATCTCGCCCACCATTCTTGCAGGTGTCCAGGGGTTTTTACGAGGCGACGTATCAATTAGCCACTGCATGCAGTCCATCTGAATAGTTTATATGTCAATTCTCAAATTCTCTTCCACGAATGATAGGGCTTGGATATTAGGCTGTTGGGAACAGGAATAGCCATCTTAACGCACCGGTGTAACTGCATTGGGCTGCAGATCCTTCACTGCCAGACGCTGCTCAACAATCGGCACCAGGTACTGGTACAGGGTTTTCGCAGCTCTATGTCGATTGGTGGCTATTGATGCAACTAACGGTCTCACAAATTTAGGTGTAATGCGTAGAAACTCAGCTGCGAAGACGACAGCTTGTGGGAATTCCAATGCTGCAGCAGTGAATTCGGCGTTTTGGGCTATTTATATGCAATTTACCGTTAGTAAACTCGCTATTTGATCTGCATGAAGAGTCAAAGTTTCTTACAAAGCTCCTCGCCAAAGAAGACAAAACAGTTGACTCTGGTGACAAGTCTCTTCATCACAGGAAAAAGTTTTACATGCGAAAAGCCTATAAGTCATGTTCAGCGCATCATCCCATAAGTCAGTAACTTATATAATAGGAAACTAGCTGTAAAAGAGAGAAAAGGACTGTTAAATTACCATCTGAATGAGTGTCCTTTAACTCAATCTCCAAAGAATCCTTCACTAGTCTCTCCAGATCGGGCTGGAATTTCTGGAGGTGGGACGTAAGAAGGCTTCGAAGAGCACGAACAAAGCCCGTGCCCTCAACTCCACGCTGATCCTGCCACTCAAAACCATGCATCGTGTATTTCGGCTGAAGGATCTTCATACATCATTAGGCGTGTTGGTCACAGGAATACCACCGTCACATCGCATACCTCTTTAGCCACTGCATGAAGCGATAGCCGCTGGCGTGGCGCTTCAATAAGCTCCATGATAAGATCCATGGACGTAACTAGAAGGTGGTCGTTTGCTGGAGTGGAAACTTTGAAAGATTTCCCTTGTGCCTGCCATGTGTTATGTCTCGGAAGTATATCTTAAACTTCATGCATTGTTACCTTGTTATATGCAAGATCGATGAGATCGGGGCCCCAGATAAGGTAGAAGAGCCCCTGGATGCGTCGAAGTAGATACGAAGTTGCCTATTTTAGATGATTTAGAGTCCAATATTGCTTGTGGGAGTCTCTATTGGTAACTGACCTGTCTAATCCATTGAACATGAGCCAGTATCAAGATGACAGCGAGGAGAGTAGCTTCGAATGCAAGCCCTTTGCTCGTCATGAATGTAGCTAACTTCTGGATGAGAAGGCCAGTGTCTATAATTGTAGACATGTTGTTTTCTTTCAAAGGATTTGACAGAAACTCGTGTTCAATGGTGCTCCAAGATTAGGAATTGTTAACAGAATAAGAGAATCGTAAGTACTTTGTGTCTGAGGCGATCAATTTGTTTCTTTTCGATCTCTCCTAATACTATGAGCATATATATAGACATAATCTTAGAGAGATACGACGACTTTGAAAGTGCTTGAGCAAACTTTCTAGCACAAGGATTCTGCTCCCAAACAGGTGTATGCAAAGGCACACGTAAAACAAGCTGAAAGGAGGAAATCCAGACCAGTTTCAATTACAAATTTCCCGAAATTGGTAATATGAGATACATGGAGCAAACAATACTACCCTTTTGGTACAAAACTTAACATGGCGTTGGAACATGGGTATTGAGTGCCGCTGATAGACAACATAGTGAAGTGACTTGGCTAGATATGCCAGAAGACTGCACCATGAACGAGATACAACGCCAAATTCATTATATATACATTTGATATATGATACAGGTGGTTAAAAAGCGACCTTTTCTTTGTTTCAATCCCAATTCTACTACTCATGGTGCATATCTTCATCCATCCCTTTGGCCATACTCGTCGAATGCTCAGTGTCGACTAACAAAAATGAAATGATACGCCATTGCATTTCTCTAGTCTGAACTTGCTTTTCTTCAGCTCCAAACATGGGATGCATTAATTTGCACGCCACTGGACTCCTGCGCCATCAGCTCGCACACTTCCTGCGACATCAGGGACCGTATCTAAAAATGGGGAGATGATGGGTGGCAGCCTCCAGGTTTTCATAGCCTAGTAGATGTCCAAAAGGGAAAAGAGAGGCTTTGTTTGCGATGATCTGCGGGCATATTGTGTTAAAGGCGGTTTTGGGGATGATATACCCAGAGGTGATTCCACACTCGTAATATGAAACGATATTAACTCAAACTCAAAACTCTGTACATTGGTGGTCGGATAGATTAAGATAGATTATTAGATATTCATACTCAGCCACTGTAGCTGAGCCTATTTTCATTTCGTTTATGAGTACCCAAATTGTTTGTTTGCTCGCGACTTAGCGCTTGATATGATATCCGGTCTCCTTTATTTAGCCTGTCTAGTGAGCCAAGATCAGCAGGCTGAGACATGAGTTGGATACAGGGCTGCATGTTTCTAAATGGGTGTAGAGATGGTGATGGTTGTGATAGTGGCGCTGCGGCGTGGTTGACAAACAATCAGCAGTCGCTTTTATTGGTTGTACATTTCAACCAAGAGTCCGGGGTCCCCCAATTACCTGGTTATCGGTACGGCAGGCTAGTATTCAACGTGGCTAGCAGTCAAGGAAGGAAACAGATTATCACGGAGACTTGGTGAATGATATATGATCTCTCATTGAGAATCGAAGAGTCCGTTGATAGGGGTAAGTATGCATACATGTCTGGTGCTGCATCATACGCGCTGACAAGTTCATCAAAACTAACAGCACGTCTTTCTACTACTAGCAGTTGATTTAAGATGCGCCATAAGATCAACGCAAATATCTGCAAGCCGCATTCAAGCTATATAGTTCACTTTTCATCTCTCATTCAAGTTATCTGTAATGAAATAAAGGCCGCGAGTCCAAGAATGGGACTGTTGGGTGCGTTAAATCCTCCGTCTACGATGTGCTTAATACTTGTACCCATATTAATTTGTATTGGCTGCTCACATGAAGAAATATTCTACACGCATATGTTTATGAATGAACTGGTAGTAATTGATTCATGGAGTTGGATAAGTAATCCTATTTTACCACATGTAAGCAGAAACTCAATTGCTCTGCCTAAATAGCCGCCTCAGCTGTACGCGTAGGCTGTTACTTGGCGGTTGGTTAATACGATGCACTGGCGCATCGCATCCTGGTCGCATAACGTCACCTCGGCCATCTCACCGTCTCGTATTGAGCTCTCCTCACTCATCTCCTCCAACACTCAAAGCTACAATCCAGTTCAAATAAGACACACTAGTCATTGACTCGGCCGGCAAAATGGATGACTTTGCGCGTGGAGACCGTCAAGACGAGCTGTCTTCTGATCGTCACCCTCAGCCTCACGACGAAACCACCCGCCAGTTCTTCTATCATTCCAGCGCCAGACGCACCAATACCGACACCGTCATCGCAAAAGCGCTGCGGCAGCAGTACCCGAACCTGTCTCTATCCATCGCGCCAGCCGCATCATGCAATTTGATCGCCTACGCAGCAAGCGGCCACGCTCAATCCACGCCATTGAACGACAACGATGACCACGTCCCGACATCGCTGTCGTGGAAGGTATATTTACCGCCCGCGAGACGCATGGACGGAGGCCTCGGCGTCGTTGCAAAGGACACGCAGTTTGAGAAGTACCTGTACCAGTGGAAGGACCACGACTTCATCGTCTACCTGGTCAACGGCCGTGATGGAGGCCAGTCGTATCCAAACGTTGTCAACTTTTATGTGCTATCGACGAGTGAAGAGCTGGCGACTCAGCTGATTCTTGCGGCTGGGCGATGGTCCAGCGACCTGCATGAGGAGATCTGGGTGTTTGATCAAGGCTATTGGGCCAAGAACGCTGAGCTTTACCAAAGCGCGATGAAAGCGTCTTGGGAGAGCGTCATTCTTGATGAAGAGATGAAGAATGCTCTCATTGAAGATCATCTATCCTTCTTTCGGTCGAGAGCCACCTATGAACGGCTCAAGGTGCCCTGGAAGCGAGGCATCATCTATTACGGCCCGCCTGGAAATGGCAAGACCATCTCAATCAAGGCGACGATGAATATGCTTTACCATCTGAAGCAGCCGGTTACGACATTATACGTGAGATCTCTGAAATCAGTACGTTTCTCTGATTTATTTGTGAATTGTTATTTTGCTTTGGCGTTGATGCTTTTATACGAGCTGAATATTCGCTAACGAGACCTTTAAATAGTTCTTTGGACCAGAGAAAAGCATTGATATAGTTTTCTCAAAGGCGAGGGAGTTTGCGCCATGCTATCTCGTTTTCGAAGATCTGGATACCATTATTACGGACGACGTTCGAAGCTACTTCCTCAATGAGGTAGACGGTCTGAAGAGTAATGACGGTATTTTCATGATTGGAAGCACCAATCACCTTGATCGATTGGACCCTGGCATTGCGGTAAGCTGTCTCTCTCTCTCGAAGAGACGTCCGTATGTTTCCAAACTAATGTCTTTAACTTAGAAACGCCCCTCTCGTTTTGACAGAAAATACCTGTTCCCAGATCCAAGTTACGCCCAGCGCGTCGCCTACTGCCAGTTCTGGCAGAAGAAGCTATCCGACAACAAATCCATCAGCTTCCCCGACAAACTTTGCGATGCCGTTGCGGAGATAACCGATGATTTCAGCTTTGCGTACATGCAAGAGGCGTTTGTGGCAGCTCTGCTGGCTATTGCGCGAAGCGAAGGCGAAGTTGATGATGAGAATGACGAACAGGATGATGCCATGGTTATGACAGTAGACTTGGCAGAGGACGATTGGGTCCAGGTGTTGGACAAGCCGGCTGAGGACAACCCGGACTTGGATGAGCTACCATTGTGGATTGAGATTAAGAAGCAGATTGAAATATTGCGTGAGGGCATGGAAGAGCAGACGGTACAAGTGTAACTTTGCTTCCAGGTATTAACAAACGAACTGGGACAGAAGAGCAAGACGGAAAGATTTTACACGCCAGAAGATTGTCAATAGTATACAGGATATAGCACGCTACAATGAATTGATTCACAATAGAAACTTGGCTTTCTCTCAATTTGACGTAGTATACAGCAACTAATAGCAAAAATTAGAAACTACAACGACTACAATACCTATAAAAAATGATCATAACTAATAAATACATAGAATCATATCTTGCTATTCCCAGGCATATAGTACTAGGGAATTGAGGAAAAGACCGAAGAGTAAGAATTGTGGTACGCTCCACCCAAACTTTTCTTCTCAAATCCACCACCACATAACACAAAACAGAAAAAAATAGTGTCATACATATAACAATAACCATCCATAGAATATCCAACGAGGAAAATGGTATAATACCCATCAGGGGAATCCAGGTTAAAATCAGTAAATAACAGGGCTCGAGATGATGAACCGCTACAATAGTTGACCATTTGCATCAAGTTTGGAACCTATACGTAGATTTAATTAGCTCCATGTATCTCTCATCCCCGAGCACTTGCCTACTTACATCTCAGGGGAATTCGTAATCTCTTCAAATGCCTGCAGAACATCGAATCCCATGGCCACCAGAGGCTCATAGGCATCATCAACGACCTATAATAAGTCATAGTGTGTTAGCTTTTGAAAGAGAGTAAAAGTGGTTGAAAGAGAATATCTTACCCAACTTAAAACCGTTTTGTTTGCCTTGTGGCCTTTATTCTGTCGAACGCCCATCAAGGCAAGACCCTGCAGCACCAAAGTCGACAGCGGAGCCAGAGGCACGATTGGGGCCAAGAGACCACCAATGTCTTGCTTGGGAGATACCAAGGGAGGGACGTATCTAGCAAGAGGGCTGTTCGGCCTGCTTATGATAATGGTTCCCAACAAATTTCCTGCGGCGTCTTTGGCTCGCACGATGCCACAGGCTTTACTCTCTTCTAGTGCAGCTCGGTATAGTTCAAGAACCTCTGGATTCGCGTGTGTTCGCACATGATGCATCACGGTATCCCCACTTTCGACGCCGTAAATAAGGTCAAAGCTAATGTTGGCTCGCTGGATACTCTGTGACAAGCCCTCGGGAGCATACCAAGCACTCAAATCTTGGATGACCAGGTTGGTGAGCCTTCGAGGGAACTGTGTGTCCCATCCACTGTTGCTGAACCATTCTTTCGTCGTAGCCACTTCGATGTCAAGAGGGATTCCCAGGAAGAGAGAGGGGAAAGATGATCCTAGCTGGACTTTCTTGATGCCTCTCTGCTGAGTCAAACTCTTCAGTGCGCGGCGATGGAGAGACCGGCCAATCGACAGGTTCCGCTTGGTTGGGTCCACAATCAGAGCTCCAAGAATACCCACGTTCTGGACGAAATAAGTGGCAGCAAAGCCGTATAGAGCTTGTGTGCTACTGTTTCGTACGACGAAATGAGCTTCCTTGATGTTCGGATTGGCAAGCGCAAACGTTTCTGCGCTTGTGGTCTGAAGGTATCTCATATCCTGGTCACTGGCCCTGTGCACAGCCCGAATGAGGTCATTCAGGCCAT
Source organism: Trichoderma hamatum GD12 (assembly GCA_000331835.2). Taxonomy (NCBI): domain Eukaryota; kingdom Fungi; phylum Ascomycota; class Sordariomycetes; order Hypocreales; family Hypocreaceae; genus Trichoderma; species Trichoderma hamatum. Next base: position 44,835 of record KQ479187.1, on the reverse strand, counting down.
TCCTGTCCCGATTGCCATCAAATTCTTCGACAAGCCAATGTTGTCGAGATTTAAGGACCTTTTTGCTTTTTCGTAGAGTTCCTGGCATTGTGCCCACTGGGTTGCTGTCTCCAATCAAGACGCGGACCAGAGCAGACATGGCGTTCTCTGTAAAGTCGTAGGTGCAAATATAAGTGCCAATGGATTTATCCATGGCAAAGTCGTATGGTGAGCTCACAGCAACGACGATGAGTTGTTTCTTTTGTCCTCTGCTACGAAGCATAGAGCACATCATATCGACATGTTTTGTAAAGCCGGCCTGGTACAGATTTCTGTTTGCATCCGCAGTAAATATGACAATACAGGATGCTCTGTTGATGAGATTTTCGTGTACTAGGCAGTAGAGAGTCAGTTTCGATGCATAAAGGGAGAAAGGAAAAGGATTCTCTCACCTGGTCTCACTCCGTTGGCCGTGTAACTGGTGTGTAGTAGCTTCTCGTTGCGGTATCGTGCCAATGTTTTTCCAAATTCTCGGAAGACTCCTTCTCCGCTCATAATGGCACTCCTTTCTCGGCCTTGATGACTCCATTTGTCATGGGGGGTAGTAATTATAGATCGATCGTTCCTTGCCTCGGTCAAGCTTTTGGTCAAAGACGACGCTGGAAGCGGCTTAACCAAGGGAGTGAGCAACAACAACTCTTCACCAGGATGCATTGAAAGGGAGAGCGGCAACAGCTTCTCCTTATCGCGAACAATGGTAATGGAATCGTCATAGGCCCGTCTGGATATGGCAAGGTGAGAAGGTCGAATCTGCGAAAGAAGGTTTACTCCCGGAGGGTTCAGCGCCTTTGCCCAAGACGTGCAAGTCGATTTGAGATGGAAGATTCTTCGTAGAGAAGTAAAAATTCTTTCCTTTGTGATAATACCGTTCTCGTAGCCCAATTTGAGACCTTTGATAGCTTCCAGCTGAACGTCGTAGGCGCGGCAGAGCAGCACAATATCGCATCCAGCCTCCACAGCCATAACGACACCGTTCTGGACTCCAAGATCTTGGCTCAGCGCCTCCATTTCGAGGCATTCTGAGATTGCGACTCCTTTAAAGCCCAATTCGTTGCGGAGAAGATCGTCGACTACTTGATCTGAAAGACAGGCATGGCTGACATTCATAGAAGGGTTGGAGATTCCACACCCGCCAACGAACATGGCATCGAGCTTCCCAGAAGAGATGGCGTTCCGAAAGGGGACGAGTGCGCTGAGACTCAACTCTTCCAGGGTCTGAGTAATGATGGGAACATCAAGATTGGAGCCCAGGAAATCAAGATTTCCATAAGAAGGGAAGTGTTTTCCACAAGAAGCGATGCCAGCATCACGAATACCGCTCAAGGCTGCAAGTCCATACTGAGAGACTTCTTGAGGGTCATCGCTCGAAGCTCGCACTCCGATAACTTGATAGCGCGCGTTGTTCAGGACGTCCAGAACTGGGCCAAGCATCAGGTTGACACCGCAAGCTCCAATCTCTGTAGCCGTCGCCTTGTTGACTTCGTATGATAGATCCAAGCTGCCAGCTGCGGCAATGGCCATGGCACTAGGGAACTGGCAAACGAAGTCTTCATCGAACAGACTGTTGACACCTCCATTTTCTTGGTCTACAGCAATGAGAAGAGGCTGTGGATGACCAGAGTTCTTGGCAATCATCTGCAGCTCTTGAACGAGCAATGCAGTTTGATGAGCCGCTAGTTGGCTGGGTTAGCAAGACGTCAGGATCCACCAATACGAGACATGTAAGTGCATAATGATATATGTTGAGAGTGACGTGTATGAAGGGGTGTTGAGAAAGACGGGCAAGGAATCATACATTTCAGATTCTTGGCAGTCAGGATAATAGAACCAAGATGGTGATCCTCAATGAGGCTTCTAATCTGAGGCGTTACTTGGGTGCCATCCCAGCCCATGAGCAGCATCTGCCCAATCGCCCTGCATCGTGTCAACCATTGTCCGTAAGAGTATCGCCCAGGGATAAAGCCAGTGACAGCTATAGAGGCGAGGAAGCCTAAGCGTGATATGACATGATACGATATAACAACAACACATACCAGTCAAGATTCTGCCATAGCGGATCCAGCTCCGAAGAGCCGCTGATGGAGTTGGCCATTATGGATGAGACACGGCGAACCAGCTCGGCATCACCTAGACTCAGCTCATAGCCAGCACGGCCAGTTGCAAGGGACGATGGTCTCACGACAAGTGACGAGATACTACTAGTGACCCCCGCCTTGGTAAATGGTCGACTTCTCGGTGAAGCGACTATACGGGATCACGCAACAGGCACGAGATGCCACAACGTGAGATTCACTATGCCTCGGGCCCATATCTCGAGCACTCGCTCTGAAGCCATGTCGCGGGTTGGAAATACGGCTGAATGTCGGCTAATTGGGAGATATTACGGCGGGGGGTCTAGCCTTTGGGGGCGGGTTCTAAATCCCCCAGCTTACTGCTATTCTGTACGTATCAGTAGTATCTGAGCCGCTAATTCCTTTTGGATCGCATCACTGCCAATGTGGCAACATGGCCAGAATGTGGCGTTAGCTGATGCCAATGCCAGCTAGTGGCTGCTGGAGGCGGGCTCTTGGCAGCGGCTTCGGCGGAGTCGACTCCTCTGAATGACTTTGCTGCAGCGCTGTGGGAGCCCCAAAGGGCATGTGGGCTGGCAGCTGTTTTGAACGGTGGTATGAACCAACCGGTACGTACCGCAGGCCACAAGTCAACGTTACATGCCCCCCGGCGCTTTGGATCGCCACCCGCCATGCGTTTTTGCTCTTTCATGTAAGTCGGGACCTACGCTCACCTCACGTAGCAGCAGAACCGGGTACGTACATGCACGTTCGGACATATTGCTTAGAGTGCTGGCGTCTGCGAAGGGAAACGGTAGAGCAGACTTATGCATGATAAATGAAGAGAATGCAAAGAAGATGCTTCAGAACATGTAGATGCGGGTTTTATAATATGCAGTAAATCAACCAAGTCTTTCTTCTTGCCGGCGTATAAACAGCAAAGAAGGGTAAACCGCAAATGCAGAATGAAACAATGAGATATGGCAACAAACTACGTAATAGCGCCACGCTCCTTTGAAGAGCGCCACCCAGCCGATACCGTACAATGAGTGACCGTATTCTGCAAGTCATGCAACTATGTACAGCCCATGTACACCCATAACGTGCTTTGAGATCTCAGAATGCGCTGCAACAGTGAACTCCACCGCGAAGGCACATGGCACCGTGACTTTACAACGATAGGCGAGCATTTTTTCTTCTCTACGTCTCGCCATCTGCTTTTTCCTTCTACCCGCTCCGTTATGGCGCTTGCTACCATCGGACGCTAATCGGCGTCATGTCTCGAAACTCTATGTACCTACCTTACCTAGCCGAACCAAGGGGAGTGTATGTATGTATGGCCATTATTTGTACCCAGGCCACGTTCTCGGGCGTTTGAAGCTTGCTTTCTGTTCTGCTATGGAGCCAATATCAAACGGTGCCGGGACATCCAGTCCTACTTCTCTCAGAGCGCTCTTTCTTGAACCCTTCCTTCTGCTGCATCCTTCTTGAAAAGAACTCGAATAAGACATAATTAACATCATCTTATCAAAGAAGAACGAAGAATTATTATTTTTGATTACTATTACTATTATTGCTGGTTACCTCTTTCTTATTTGAAAGAGAGGAAGCGGCTGTAGCCATGCCTATAGCACTGTCCCCTCCCTTCCGGCCGAGGAATGGCTTGACCAAGTTCACAAACTGCCGCCTCGTGCGCGGAGACAAGCTGGTGCAGGAAGATCTCTGGGTCAGCTCTCTCTCGGGCAAAATCATCAACAGTCAAGCCGCGTTTTTCGACGACCTCGTTCTCCCAGACCAGACCATCGATCTCGGCGGCCGCATCGTGTCACCGGGCATGATAGATGTGCAGCTCAATGGCGCATTCGGCTTCAACTTTTCTACACTGCTCGACGATATGTCACAGTACGGCAAGAAAGTCAAGGAGGTGCAGAAACTGATTGTCCAGACGGGCGTCACATCGTACAATCCCACCATCACCAGCCAGCGCCCAGAACTATACCAGAAGGTGGGTCACTCTGCATATGCTGCAATATATTAACACATGTGTATGTATACATGTACTAGTATATGGATATATGGATACTATGGAGGGGTGTGTGTGGGAGCAAGAGAAAGTGTGCGCATATGTGAAGACTTGGAGACTGACTCTAGTGACATGCAGGCTCTTCCGTTCCTGGGACCATCAGGGCACTTACAGGAGGCCGAAGATGGGGCCGAATCGCTAGGCGCGCATTGCGAGGGCCCGTTTCTGAGCCCGACCAAGAACGGCGTACACAATGTCGACGTCCTGATAGAGGCGCAGACATTCGAGGACCTCGAGGCATGCTATGGCAAGCACAATCTCACCCCGCGGGCCGAGGGCGAGCAGATCCCCATCAAGTACATCACGGCGGCGCCAGAGCGCGGCCAGATGATGAAGCTGATCCCGGAACTCAAGAAGAAGGGCATTATCTACTCGGTGGGACATTCCGAGGCCACATATGAAGAGGCATCCGAGGCTGTCGGACTGGGCGCAACCATGATCACTCACTTGTTCAACGCGATGCGCCCGCTGCACCACCGCAACCCGGGCATCTTCGGAGTCCTGGGCATCGCCGAGAGTCTCCCGCGGCCATACTTTGGCATCATCGCCGACGGCATTCACTTGCACCCGACCACAATCAAGATCGCCTTCAACGCACATCCCGATGGGTTCATTCTCGTCACCGACGCAATGCACCTGGTGGGATTGCCTGACGGCGCCTACCCGTGGACCAACGGTGACACCACGTGTAATATCGTCAAAGTGGGATCCAAGTTACTCTTGGAGAACTCGGACACAATTGCTGGCAGGTAAGCACTCGTAAAGAAGCATAAAAAAGCCCCCAATTTGATATCAGGCCATTGTTTTTTTCTAACATCAGTCTCACAACCCACCAGCTCCATCACCCTCCTCGAATGCGTCAACAACTTCCTGCAATGGACAGGCACCGGAATCCCACACGCGCTGCAGGCGGTAACGGCCACCCCAGCCGCCATGCTGGGCCTCCAAGGAGTCAAGGGATCGCTCGACGCTGGTGCTGACGCTGACCTGGTCATCTTCTCAGAGGCGCAAACGCCCGGGCAGCCCAGCACGCTGGTATTGGACGAGGTGTGGAAGTTTGGCACCAGAGTCCATCGTGCAGTGCCTAAATCAGAGTAGGTTAGAACGTCGGCAGACGAGTTAGCAGAGGGGGGGCCGAAAAACACAAGATCATCATATAATCTGCCGAATTGATCGATGCAGAAAGGCTGATGAATGGTATGATTATGCTTCAAGAATGCATCTGACAGCTGCAGGGATATCTTTTTTTTTCTTCTTTTTTTTCCTTTTACTTAACTTCTATAGAACTTGGAGACGGGAGGTTTTCTTTGGAAATTGCAAGGCGTCGTTATTAGTAGAATCCTCCTTTAGGTCAAAGAACATTGGAAAACAAAAATAACCTGGAAATTGAATACATAAACTGAAAAGAAAGAATAGCATTTATAGAGAGGCATCATTTAGAGCGCGCGCATATGCAGCACACGCCATCGATATGGACTCTTGGGAAATGAAGTTGGAATCACTGCCTCTTAGAAATGCTTAGGTAGGTAATAGGTAGCCTGCGTATCGGTATAGTATGGTGTAGTAATCCTACTAAGCAAGAGGAATATTACGCACCTAACTACCTATTTGGTACTGCCAAGCGAGCTGACAGCTTGCAGATCCTGTTACCGCTCCTGTTTCTGCTTCTATTTTTGCTTATTCACTTCTTCTTCTTCTTCTTTTGGAATACTTGATGATTAGAAAGCCGTCAACTTGGTACTTCTCTTTTGTCTCCATGATTCCATATCTTTGTACTTGTACAATCTCGAGATCTGCCCCGAGGCCTTGTGATGCCGCCGGTGCGACTCATGACCCCTTGGCGGCATGTGGAGGAGGTGAGTATCAATTAGCAAATCCCATCACAACCGCGCCGTACTAGTGCCATATCCTGCTAGCAGCAACTATCTGCGCAGGGAGTGTCCCATGGGGAGAAAAAATGGCGCCAGACCATGATACCAGTGCTTGTAGTGGTGCTGGCACTTGGAAAAAGAGCGAGCCGCCGACCAACCGCAGGGGCTAGTGCCAACCCCAGACTTTGGCTGGCCTGGCGAGAAGCTCGCAAAAAGGTAATTTCGGAAACCGGCCGCTGGGCCCTCGGTATGCTATAGCTGTAGCTGCTATACAAGCCTTGGGTCCATGTCAATGTCAATTAGTTTCGGGATCAGGAATACGCCGTCAGATAGTAGATAGCATGTCCGATGCAGATAGGACAGCCCTGAGATTGCAGAGATAGCAGTGGGTACTGACGGATGCTGGCACGTTGATAGCTGCGAGATAACCCGCCGATTGCAGATATCGGAACGTTCCAGCGACCAGAAAATGGCTATCAAAAGCGGCCAGCACGTTTTCTACTCTCCACCAAACAACGATGCTTCCCGTTCAGCCGACGGACGAACGACTGACGAACATGCCCAGAGCTTCCAGCTGATGTCACCAGGCAACGTCAACTTTGGCCAAAAGACTCGCATCAATCCACAACCTCCTCTTTTCTGGGCTTCTGCAGTGCGACGGCTCTAGTGACCATAGTGGCAAAGGGGCGGGTACATGTAGCCACTAGCAAACCTCCAGTTTACCCCAAATGCTATCCCCCGGCTTTTCTATTTGTCTTGCTCACTTCCTGTCTCTCTCTCTTAGCCCCCAGCCCGCGTGCGCCATGGGCCCTCCCCCTCCACTCTCCACTCGCCAGACCCAATCGCAGCGAGCAGCTGAAAACGGCCGTGTCAAAAAGTCTGGGCCGGAGCAGTGCCTTGAGTGCTGAATAGGAAGTCGGGTCCCTTTTAAAAAATTCTTTTTGGGTGCGAGTGCGAGGCCAGAGCCAAAGCCAGAAGCCGCCGCATGGGATTTAGGGGACCACCCACACCCGCCGCCTTAAATTGAGCGCACACACCCTGGCAGTTCGGGCAGTTAGAAGGTCTAGTGCGCTGTAGCAGGCCTACAAGTAGCGCTCCCCGTACCTGTACCTGTGCGGCACAGGCCATCAGCACGGCTCAGCAGGACAAGGCAAGGCTCTGTTTCGGTCCTATCGGGACGGCTGTCCCGTGCCTGGAACCCCATATCTTCCCATTTTCCATTTGCTCTGCATCCGCGCTGCATCTGTCCTCGAGAACTGTAACTGCACCAATCAGTCCCTCTGCAAGCGAGGGGCGTCATCGTCGTTAGTCGCTGGCTTGCCAAGGTTCTTTCTGAGACTCAGACTTCAGGCCTCTCTGGGCGCCTTTCCGTCTCTCCGCACTCTGAATTCCTTCACCTTCTCCCAAACGCTGTTCGCGACTGCTGCAGACACGACACTGCGCCGAACCCAGCGTGCCTCGATGCCGAAGTGGTGCTGGGCTGGATGATGCCATGGCTGCCTTCAACTCCATGCCGGCGATGCCCACTGCCTCTGCAGTGCCCAGCGATGCGATGGGATTAAATCACGGTCCCCCTCAGTCCATGAACATTGACTCGTTTGATCCCGAGCTCAACTTTCACGAGTCTCTGCTGTATGTGCTGTCTCCTCGTTCCCTGGCCTCGGCTCTAGCCAGAACCGTTTCATTATTCATTTCCCCCCCTCCTCCACCCCTTATGGGATATTCGCCACTGACTTCTCAGCAACACCTACAGTGATGGCAGTGCGCTACCACCTCTCCCTTTTACGCCCTCGTATGAATTCGAAAACTTTGTCACAACTTTTGAAGATCCGTTTTCTTACTCGTCTCGCCCGTTCGAGCCCATCACCAACCAGGATGTCGCGATTGACGAGTCATCTCCCCAGGAGCTGGACAACAAGCTCTTGGGATTCTCTGATCCGATTATGCACGCGAGCATAGTGGATGAAGCGGGGACTTTTACCGATCTGGACATGACGGCTGAGCTCTACGGCATGTTCTTTGTCGCCGAGGATGTGTTTGGCGGGGAAAATTCAGGTCGACCGTTGGAGTTGACGTGTTATCGTCGCAACCTGTGGCAGTGCTCTGGACAGATTACCTTACCGCGGACCTTGAACAATGTCATCGACGAACAGGGCCAGCATATCGCCATCACGGAACTGTCTGCGTCCATAACAGGCATAGAATCGATTGAAGGAAAACCCGCCGAGATCATCTCGATCCCATGGAAAGGCGCAAACCCTCAGCTAGAAGAGACGAAAGTTGCGGGTCCTCCTCCTAGCATGACTCTAGATCTAAGCATTGGCCGAGAAATTGACGCCAATAGAGTCTCTCTACCTATATCCTGGAAGAGACTGCAGTTTAAGCATGCCACAGCCAACAACGGCCGACGAAAGGGGCTGCAACAGCATTATTTAGTGCAGATCAACCTGCTGGGCAAGACCAAGACGGGAGATATTATCAAGATTGCCGAGATTCAATCCGGCCCAGTCATTGTTCGCGGGCGAAGCCCCCGCAATTTCGATAGTAGAAAGGATGTACACCTCACCAGCGACAAGAAGGTAGAGAGGAGAAACACAAACAGCACTGATAATCCTACACCAAAGATGGAGCGGGATAACCTGCTGGCCTCCTTGCCCAAATACCCATCTGTAAGTGACAATTCTATAACGCACGTGAATGCTTCTTTCCTATATAAACGATGCTGCGATACACTTTCCTTCTGCTACAATAGAGGCTGACCTTATGTTTTCCAGTCAAATGGAAGCGAATGGGCTACTCCACAGCCCGTGTCTCAACCCAACCAGAGCCCACACCCAGCGAAGCGAATGGCTCTTTCTCCTACAGTTTCTCTCCCGCCAGTTCCGGCCTGGACAGTGGACAACCCCACGGGGAAGAATCCCCCTCCGGGCCACCGAAGCTCATTCTCACGGCCGCCCAATCCCACGGCCCCTATTACGCTCTCTCTATCAGAAGACGAAAAGAGTCCCAACAGATCAAGCGCTGAGCTTCAGAGCCCGCAGCTGTCCAAGGCTTACCCAGCGAATGGCCATAATGCCAGCAACAGTCCAGCTGAAGAGGCAGATCCGCTCTACGAATACTTTCCTTTGAGCGTGGATGATTGGTAAGAGCTGAGATATCCAAATCCGCTCATCTTACGGCAAGAAACTAACTTGGTACTTATAGGATGCCGCCAGTAGATGCTGTTTATAGGCCGCACATTGTTCATCATACAATCGCTCCGCCAGAGTTCAAGGCTCAGCAGATAAGCCGTAAAGTCAAGCGCTACTTTACCGCTGATTAGAGATCTCGGTGCTCGACTACGCATAGCACTCTCGAGAAGCGAGTGCTCACCAATTATGGTGAATTTTTATTCACTGGGAACATGTTTTTAACGAAATCACGACGCCTCCATCCAACGGATCGCAGCGTTTCATTGTATCATATAGTGCGAATTTTCCCTTCCTGTCCGCCGTTAAGGAACTCGTATGTATTCGAGGGATGTTATTTGTTTGGTTTTATCAGGTCGTGGGCTATTTTTTTTATTCAACCATTATGCGACGACATGACTGGGACAGCAGGGACTTTTATACCCAGGGGCTCTTTCTGGTTCTTGTGCTTTTTTATTCGGTTCTATTGTCATTTATTCGATTATTGTGGAGGATGTCGTAGTTTTCAACCGTGAGGGAGAACAAAAATAAATGTAAAATCATTCGTTGAAAGTTATTGGATATTGGCTTTCACATTCGTTAAGGATAATGTACCTACCTGTCGTTGATAGACCGGTCATATATCACCAAGCAGCTTTATGAGTGTTCTGTTCGCCATAGCTGAGAGTAACCCCAGGCACTCATAACTGGAGGGAGAATCGTGCTGCTGTAAAGATATAGAATTTCTTTATGATATTCGAATAGATCGTTTTGCTGGAGGTAGGAGGATGATAATTCAGGATATCTAAATATCATTTGCATTCTGGGTATGAGTGGCTAAAAACATGAAAATGAGATGAAAGTAAAAGAAAAGGGAAAGGCAGCAAAGAAATCTTGGAGGAATGAAAGGTGACATGCAGATGCAAATTTTATATAGCACCTGACGAGACCAAGCCCTCGAAATCACACCATTACCATGTCTTGTCCACCAGGGTAGCCGATCACGCCAGGGGAAAAGGAATGGCATATTGAAAGGCATACAAGGCGTAGAAAGGCAAGGGAAGCGTGACAGGAACATGATGAAAACAAAGTACATGAATCGTGTAAAAAAAAAAGACATGCTCACATGCGATGAAACGTAGCTGTCGCCTAAGACGATTTAACTTGGAAACAGGTGGTACCTACTAGCGGTCCAATTATTTCTTCAGCGTGCCTTAGCTCCCGGTCAGCATCTCGGGCAATTAATGGATGCATCCGTGTCTCGGACAGTTGTGTCTTTATTTTTGTGTATACTATTCCATATGAATGTTTGCTTTCATTTGTTTTCCTTTTGCCCTTGTGCCTGCGCTAATATGGGCATCGGGAGATGAGAATGGCATGATCCGAGAATGCCTGCCATGGCAGGGTAGTAGCTGTAGATGCACGTGGATTCTTTCGTGTTCGGCATGGTTGGAGCAAGTGACCAGACCAGGGAGACAAAAAGAGAAAAAGAACGAGAAAGAGAAATGAAAAGCAAGAATAGCATCTTTGCATCGTTGCTTGTGTGTCGTACTGCAGATGATTGCTTACTGACATGTGGGCATTTGCGCGTTCTAGTTCGTTCCAGCCATCCTGGCACTTGATCCTAATGCTACTACAACTACACGCATAATGGAAATCGTTGAGTTTCAGAGTCGTATCGCCAAAGTTTTCCACAATATAACATTCCCTTCTTTGTTAACAAGCAAATATTTTATGTTTTTTGCCCTAACCGAATGGTTAGCTGCAGTTGCAATCGTAACCCATCGTAGCCGCTGCGGCACCAGCGGTAGTGCAACCTAGTAGGCAGTAGTAGGTAGTATGATCATCATCTCGTCTCGGATGGACGGCAAAGGGCCACCGTATCCACAATTCGGAGCCTTGTATCAGGGCGTATGGCTCGGCACATCTTCGCTAGGGCGACATCATTTTATTAGCTGAAAGAAACAGAGAAACCGAGATCGATATCCGCAGCGGTGGGAAGAATGAGCAGATGACGAATAAGACGATGTGTGGATTTGTAAATTCAGACAAGTAACGTAGCAATTTGGTGTGTCTTCTCGATGAGACTTTCACTGGATGGTGGAACTGTTCCAGGCCACGAACAATTTGGAAAAAAAATCACGACATTTCTTCAGGATACCCTCGGCTGTCTTTTACAGCTACCCTATTTCCATAGGATAGAGCATGCTAGCGTGATTCCGCTCGGCATGGGCGTATACTCAAGATATCTAAGGGATGTGAAGCAGAGAGGTCCACAAAGTGAGGTACGCCAACGTATTTTCGGCCCCCATCATCCAGAATTCCGTTTGCATAGGTAGGTAGAGAGGATCAGAGATGAGGAATTTTCAAATACACTCAAAATACCACCTTCGGCATCCAGATGCTATTATTCAGCAACTCAGCTTCCAAGTGAACGCTCTCTTCCCTTACCCCACGCATCTTGCCATAAATGGTAATATGAATGGGGGAACATGCCCTTCGACGTACCCTACATACTAGTAGTAGTATATCTGTGATCTACCTTGGCACAAAAAAAATTTAAGCTTGTATTCATCGTTTCTCTCGGAACTGCATTCCGTATTACTATCAAGGCAACAAAACGTAATGGAGGGGAGGGGCGTTTTCTTCTATAGCTTCGTCACTAGTTCTCCGATTACTGATGAGAGACCAAGACATTGAGAGACATTGACATACACCCAAATTCAAGTCTCTTTCAACCGTTTCACATCAGCGGTGTTCTTCTTTTGCTCTATTTTGATACCAAGTACCCTAAAAGTATCTCCGTATTGACTCAACTCTGCATATGCATGACGTGCATGTCTCGGCCGTCAGGCAAAAGTCCAACATGCACTCCACCCTAGAGCTCAATGACGATACATGTTTGAGGCGAAAAGAACAAAATCAGTACACACACACACACATACACACACCAAAAAAGAAGAGAGAAAAATTATTTCGTCAGCAAGGACGTGTTTGGTATTTACCATTTTTTTCTAATTCTTTTTTACTAACCCTTTTTTATATTTTTCTTTGTAGTCATTCTGCATGGTATACAAATACATCATTTCAATACTCCTAATTCATACCCAAAAAATAACGTCTAAGGTTCCTATGTGTGATGGAAGAAAACGAGAGAATAATAATAGAGAGAGAGAAAAAAAAAAAAGCGAGAGCCAACCCAATTCTATAACTCCATGGAATTTCTTATTCCGCCCTTATTTTGTCATGTCTAAGCAGTAATGGCGCTCTGAACAGCCTGCTGCTCAGGGTTGGGAGTCAGCCTATCGGTGAGGTGGGGCTCAGGGATGCGGGAGGCCATGCGGTCCGGCACCAGATCCGGTGACACCGAGCGGATGGGGTACTCGGTAGCCGGGGTAGCCCGGAGGAGGCGAGAAGTGGTGGGCTGAGGAGCGTGGATCGTGGGAGAAGAAACCTCATCGACAGTGGTCTGGGGGATGGGACCATTGCCGGTGCGGACCTTGGAGGGCAGGATCTGCTCGAATCCAGCCTCCTGGGCAACCTTTTCGATACTCTTGAAGTACTGTACAGTTAAAGTTAGCATACGAAGCTTATGTTGTATTACGTTGCATGGCATTTTCTTGCTTACCTTGACGGTCTTAACCTTGAGCTCGGCAGTGGCATCCTCATCCACCACAATCATGGGGTGAGGGTGAAGCTGCAAGCTGGACAGGGTCCACATGTGGTTGACACCCTCCTCGATGCACTTCTGCAGAGCAAGAGACTTGCGCTGGCCCAGGATGATAACGACGACCTCTCGGGCCTCAAGCACGGTCTGGACACCAACAGTCAGGGCCATACGAGGCACCTTGCTGATGTCGTGGTCAAAGAAGCGGGAGTTGGCAAGAATGGTGTCATAGGCAAGAGTCTTGACACGGGTACGGCTGGCCAAGCTGGAGCCGGGCTCGTTGAAGGCAATGTGGCCATCCTCGCCGATACCAGCAAGGAAGAGGTCAATGCCGCCAGCCTTCTTAATGGCATCTTCATAGGCGACGCACTCGGCCTCCAGGTTGGGCGCATTGCCGTTGAGAATGTGAACGTTGGAAGGGTGGATGTTTACGTGGGAGAAGAAGTGCTTCCACATGAAGGTGTGGTAGGACTCGGCATGGTCGCGGGGGATGCCCACGTACTCATCCATGTTGAAGGTGATGACATTCTCAAATGAGACCTAATGCAATTTATCGCCATTAGACACTTTGCTGGATAAGAAAGTGAGATATTGCGCGTTTTGCTTACCAGGCCGGCCTTGTACTTCTGCACCAAGACCTTGTAAACGCCTAGAGGGCTGGAGCCAGTGGGCAGGCCGAGAACAAAGGGGTTCTCGGCGCTGGGGTGGAAGGTGTTGATACGGTTGATGATGTAGTTGGCGACATAGTCGCTGGCACCATCGGAATCGTCACGAATGATCAAACGCATTGTGAAGGTTGTGAGAGAAGAGGACTAGTGTGGGGGAATAGAGATGGAGGCAAGAAAGATGTATGAGAGAGATATTGGATATACAGCCCCGGAAGTTCGGAGAGAGAGGAAGTGGGAGAGAGAGGTGATGGGGAGAGGATGATATCACAAGAAAGATAGTGAAGTAATACTCTTTGATTTCTTCACAGAGAGAGAAGAGAGAAAAGAAAGGAAAAGAAACTTTTTTCAGGAAGAGCAGGAAATCGGCTCCATGGCTTAAGAGCCCAGCTTGTATGAGGGGAGGAGGGGCCCTTGGACTGCAACTTTGGGCAACGAAACGCACCCCCCCAGGTTCCTGAATCGGAAGAGGCGCTTAGATACAATGGAGTGACATGACGAGCACTGCGCTGCTACGAGCTACCTACTAGTAGTGGCCACGACTGCTACCTGCGGCTGTCCCCAGACGCCACGAGCAACGATGTAAAAAGTTGCTCCGTTGAGCAGAAAACGGGACGGAGCCTGCGGGAAGGCAAAAGGTGACGACCATGTACTGCACTAACACGAAACCCAAGATCGAAAGTTGCAGCGGCACGACGAGCCAGTAGTGCGTGCAGAAGGGCCCTAGAGGGATCCCATGTGAGCTGTTCCGAGAATGCTAGTGGGCCGGAGGCAATGGGCAGTGATGGGCGTCTGGGCCATTCAGGTGTGTAGGAGTTAGCAAAAGAGATTTTTTTTTTTTTTTTGCCTTTGGGTTTCGATGGAACGTCACTGCATGCTTCCATCGGTTGCGCGCGCCACTCTGAGGGGTCCCCGTCACTAAGACAGACGCTCGCTCCAACGGGCTGGTGGGACAGCTGGAGAATTCCAGTGCCAGGCCGGCCTTTGCTCCACTGCGGCGTGTCTGATGGGGTCTCTTGAGCAATCATATGTCCAGGAAAAGCTTACAGTATGTACACTCCGTTACCTCTAAGGGAAACCGTTCGTTGCATTGCCGCATGGAAACGGAGGAGACTGCTAGCATGTGGTGACGTATAATACGGGTATCGTTTTGGCCTGTAAGCAGCTCATGTTCCCTGTCTTGTGCTAAGGCAGCCAATCACCAAGCTCAGCTGCAGATGGAGCAGAGCAGCTTGTAATATTTCCTAGTACTACTACCCCGTACTCCGTCGTGGATCTATCTCAGCATCAAAGGTCTCATGTCTCATCAAAAGTGGCAACTGCCTTGGCCGGATCGGCAGTTTGCGAAAGGCGACGTCTATACTTTCTAAGAAGATGGTGAAGTGGCCTAAGCGACTACATGCAAGGTAGTAGCAGTGAGATGGCATCAGATAGAGGGCCAGTCTCCCTTGGCCTCTTAGCGGCTCCATCCGAGCCCGGCGAAGTGATGTTGATACAATCTTGTTGCTGGCTGGTGCATCTTATTCGTCTCTTACCACGACGGATGGCTCCCGCAATTGCTTCAACGTTCCAGAGACATCGAGTCCCCGGCCACGGCAACCTGCTGAATATTCCATGCTGGCCAGTCGTTTGTGATTGTGACCCCAGGCTGTCGTGCGACTCGTCTCCTGTTTGCCAATTGCTTTGCACGTTGTTACTCCATCGTGGCGCCAACGGTGTCTCAGGTCATCTCATCATCGCGAGCCCTCGTCACATTGACAGCCGCCCACGACTCGCGTATTCTGTCCCCCTCTCTACTGTCAAATATTTCACCGTTGTTGTATGGTCATGTCATGTATGTAGGTATCACCGCTGAGACCCTGAAGCAACATTGACGTCCGTAACGTGAACCGTAACACAGGGATCGATGATGGGGGCCGTTATATTGGCGCGTAATACTATCGAGACTTGTCGTTCGTTTGCCCATCTGCGACGCCGACTGGGCTCTAGAACCAGCCAAGCCAACTGTCATTTGAGCTCTGAACTAGTGACTGCATTTGTTAGCCAGGACGGCACACAATGATATGATACTCGTACGTGCAAGTATAATGTCATTGTCGCCAACGGTTTCTGCCCAGACATGCCAGTACGAGTAAGCGCTTTCATGGGCTCCCGTAGACGAGGGTTAAGCGATCTTATGAATGCACAGATGGCCTCGGACATAATACACTGCTACTCTGCACGTTCGGAGTATACTATTATAGTAGGAGCAATTACGATGAACGCGCTTATCTGTGACACACCATGCCCAGATACCCAAAGTGTAGTGGTATTTAGGGCAGTTAGATGAAGTGGCATCTTGCATTCCATCTAGCACAGGTCCCCTTATCTCGCTATCTCTACGCATAAATGAAGAGACAAGGGCTGCTCCGGCCCTGCAGCGACGGTATAGGAAGGCGTTTGCAGGAATAAAGTTGGAGTGTTTCGAGATCGAGGTTTAGCGCCTGCACCGTGGTCTGTGAGGGAGAGCTAGCTCAATGATGCTATTACCACTTTCTGTTGTTGGCCTTAGAAGCCGCATATTGGTAGACTAGGACGTGATCACGAGCGCGAGTCGACGGGGAATCCTGCTTGATCCATGGCATATCTATTGACAGTCCATCTCTTCGCCGCACGGGGCACTCATCCCCAGAGAACTGCTGACTACGAGCATGCTGCTGCGGCAAGTAGCATAATTAACCATTAACCCATCTACACCTGTCGGTGGGCGATAACCTCCCACCGTGGCGTTTTCTCGCGGGGCTGAATCTGGGCTGCGAGCATCGTGACAGCTTCAATATCTCTTGGCTGACCCCCAAAGAACCTCTTTAGATGGGGGAGAAACTTGGCTTGAGCCATTGGCATAGCGCGCAATCAGATAAAATGGCTTACTACTGAGCACTAGAGGTAATAGTCGATAATTTGGGACTCAAATTGGAGACTGCAAGAATTATTGGAGAGGACTTAGAGAGCGCGCGCAACCTGCTGGGGCCTTTGCGCCACAGAGAGATTTGCGGCCTAGGGTGCCACCCAACGCAGCGTAGCACGACGATGGAGCGGCTGAGCGGTGGCATGCCAGGAAATAGCGCGCGTGGGCTCGTCGACTTCTATAATTATCACTGAGGCAGAGTATAGATTGAGCACTATCGCAGCGATATAGACTCCGTTTGAGGTTGTCGTATGTAGTATCAAGCCGTCATGCATGCAAATGGCCGTGGCATGTAGCTTGCTCCGGCAGGGATGCGTATGATTTAGACTCCTGGCTATCGGGTACCTTGTACCTCCCGAGGGACTATACCAAGGTAAACAGCATTAAGATTCTTCGTATCCGTAGGGGGGAGCACATCAAATGACCGCCGCAGCCTTGTTGCATCAAACAACGACGTATATTCATGGCCATGTTTGGGCATGCAATTTCAATTCCAGCCAACAGGTTACCACCTCCACAATCGCTGGACCCAATGGCAAAATTTCCCGGCCAGCGGGCAGGGCCCCCCCTGTCCATCCCGCTCCTTAGTCGCCGTCAAACCTCCACGCTACCAGCGCTCCACCGCAACGTTACAACACCAAGAACCTCTTCACCACTTCGTCTGGTTTTTTCTGGAGCTCTTCCAACGACGATTGTGCTTTGCCTCTGCTGCTGGTCTTTGCAAGATGAGGCGCCACTCCAGCTGCCCACCATCGCTGGCTCTCCACCCGCTAGCGACCGTCCCCCTGGACTCTCGCGCGGTGCGCCCCTGGTTCTGATTCAGTTGCAGCAGAGAAGGCCTCCTTTCTTCGAGACCCCTTCGACCGGCAATCTTGGCGCAGCTGGCTGGTCGCATGCGCTATGCTGTGCCAAATACGGGGGAAAATATGGAGTACATGCGCTGCTGCGCTGTTCACTTACTTCGTATTGCTGCTTTGCCATTGCAATGCGATACTGCTGCTAGCATTGCTGGCTTCTCACTCCGGCCGCCGATGTGACCCCCATACCACACATTGTTTTCTAGCTTTTATTTTATTTTTTATTTATTTTTTATTTTTTTTTCCCCCTTCCTCTACTGGTTTCTTCCTTACCTTTTACACTCAATCTAGCTATCCTTTAGCCAATTTCCGGCTCCACCTTGCCGTGCGACGTTGGTTATTCTGGGGCCTGTGCAAAAAAGAAGCTCTCTCGGCAGTCTTCTCCCCAAAGTGATAGCCCGCCGCAGAGCTCCATCCGGCACCTCGGATCAACCCTCTTGTCGCGCAACGCGGACTAGGCCCTGTAACCTTTGGACACACACGCCTTTTGCTGACTGACCTGTTACCTGCCTGGCCATACATTACATTGGCAAGGACCGCTAGCCGTCGAGCTGGTTACCTGCCTAGGGCTCTGCGTCTCTCACCTCACCTTGTTGTGGCTGTCCGAGCCCTGCCATTCGCTGGCCCATCGAAGCAAGCAAGCATCCCGCGTTCCATGCCACATCCACATCCATAGCCGTCGGACTACAAGTATACGTGCTATTACTGGCAGCACCACTGCGGCTGCGAGTGGTACCTACCATCTGGACGGAGTACGCCGTATCCAACGCTCGACTCGGCCGGACAACCGCATCTCTTCTTCCCCATACGACCCTCTCTCGACCCTCTCTCGACCCTCTTTCCCTCTCCCCATTCCCAGCTGTGAGGTGGCCGTCGCCCGAGATTGCATCAGCACGGGGCAGGTTCCATTTCCTCTTCCATCACCGCTGCCTTGGAGCCTCTTCTGCCCTCCCTTTCTGCCTTCTTGGTCGCCTCTGCTGCCCCAGGCCCATCAGTCCCGCGCCCAGCGTCGTGCCTGTCGATCGTGGCTTGCCTTGTGCTCTACCACTTGTGCTCCTACGACGTCGCTTTCTCATCCTTGTGAGGGATAGTACAGTTTTTCGGCGCTTCTTTTGCCGCGATCCCGCCACCACCGTCTCACCCTCGTTTACCTGGAGACTCTCTTACCTTCTTTATTACCTAAACCTGGAGACTCCTTTATATCAGCCTCATCTCGCCCTAGTCTGATCCTAGACCCTATTTCTTTCGATTCCTTCTTCCTTTTTATAACCTTGCACTCCCAGTATATGTTTGTTTAATCCAGTTCGGCAATGACACAGTTCCGGAAAGCATTCATGGCCGCCGTTGTGAAGAGCTTGCTGCGAGGCAAGACCCTGATACAGGCCATCCTATCCTTTTGGCTATCGGGAAACAGGAAGAGCAAAGAGACCGGCACACAGAAGAAGACTCTCCAGCAGTTCCTAAAGGATGCCGAAGCCGCCCTCGTCGGCCCCATCAGCGGCGATGGCCTGCAAGAGCTGTCCGTCAAGTTAAAACAGCAAATTCTCGACGCACTCCAGGCAGATGTGCAGTGCATGCTTCCCTCGTACAGCCATCAGCTGCCAGAGGGCTCCGAATGTGGACAGTTTTTGGCCCTGGATGTGGGCGGATCGACGCTGCGAGTTGCCTTGGTCGAATTACGAGGACGGGAAAAGGGTTCTGAAAATGCCACTGAGATTGTGAGCATGCAAAATTACCGCATCACCAAGGAGATTAAAGATTTGGAGGGAATGGCCTTTTTCGAGTGGATGGCTGCGCGTATCAATGAGACGATCCAAACCACTCTCAACAGAGAGCACAGCGCCGAAAAGCCGCTGCCGATTTCGTTGGCATGGAGCTTTCCTATCGAGTATGTACTTCTATTTTCAAGCTCTCTCTGTACTCTATTTCACATCTATTCGTATTTGTTCTCAAAGCTAACGAGGAAAAAGGCAAACTTCCCTTGGCGGTGGCAAGCTTGCAGCCATGGGCAAAGGCTTTTTGGCCGATATTGGTCTTGTTGGCCAAGACCTAGGAGACATCGTTAAGACCGCATGTAAAAATCAGAATCTCAACGTCGAGCTGAGGGCGATCCTAAACGACTCGAGTGCCTGTCTCCTGTCCCGCGCTTACTCCCACTCCTCGACCCGATTTGGCCTCATTTTGGGTACTGGTGTCAACATCGCTGCCTACTTGCCCGTCTCATCCATCAGCCGATCAAAATTCGGCGAGAGACCAGCAGGTTGGTTTGATGAAGCATCTCACGTCATCGTCAACACGGAGCTCGGCATGTTTGGGTCCAAAATCCTACCGTTGACTCGATGGGACCGCCAGCTCAGTAAGGAGCACCCTAGACCCGACTTCCAGCCCTTGGAGTACATGACTAGCGGCATGTACCTCGGCGAGATTGTCCGGTTGATCTTGGTGGATGCCATCCAGACGACTGGCCTTCTCGGTGGCGTCGTCCCACCCTCCCTGACTGAGCTTTATTCTTTGGGCACTGAAACCATTTCAACGATCGAGGGGTAAGTTTCATTTCATTTTGATGATAACCTTTGGCCTATAACAGAATCAACTAACGTTTTTATCTACTTAGCGACACCACTGCCGACTTATCTCAGGCCATCAGCTTATTCTCTGAAAAGCACCCTTCACCCCATGTTCCCAGCGTCATTGATATGAGCGCCATCAAGGCAATTGCATCCTTCGTTTCAGTACGGTCAAGCGCGCTGATCGCTGCCGCTCTCTACGCCCTTTGGGACATCCGTCAAGAGGGCGATCAAAAGTTGCTCTCGACTCTCCCTGAATCCTCTCCTATTCGAACCATGGTTGAAGAGGACCTTAGCATGGAGAAGACTACCGTTGCGTTCAACGGCAGTGTCATCGAGCAGTACCCTGGATACTTGGCTAGCTGCCAACGATATATTAGCGAGTTACTAGAAAGCAAAACATCCAGCGAGCACAAGTTAATTGAGCTTGTTTCTGCCAAGGAGAGCTCATTAACAGGAGCTGCTGTGGCCCTGGCTTGCTTGGACTCATAGGAGGAGGGATAAAAGCAAACCAACAACAATGAACGGCACCTTAAACTTCTTTTTACGGCTTCGTCTATGAGGAACTTTTTGAGTATGTGGTTGTGTGCAAGGTAATGATACCTGGGTTGATGCGTTATGTTTTATTTATTATTATTTTTTGGGATATACGGGGTATGCGTGGGTGGTGCATACGTAGAGGCGCAGGTTTCAGCATTGCTTCTTTCTCTGGCGCTTTTGCCTGATTTCTTCTTCGACCCTTCTTCCTTTTTCTTTCTCGGTTGTTGTTTTTCATTCCTTGTAATTTTCTCATTTTTTTTTTTTCTTCATGTCTTATTTGTTTTGTTGGCGATGGATATAGTTTTGGAGCATTTGGTGGTGCGCTGCTGCAAAGAGCGAATGTTGCGTCATGTTGATTCAAACAGCAACAGGTTGTATATAAGCATTGTATGTCTTGGACCAAAAGAAAAAAGCGTTACACTCCTTAAAAATCTATAATTACCATATTATACATTTCAACTTTGTTTCTATCATGAGTGAATATCGTAATCTCACCCACATATTCAACCCCAGTCCTATTTTACGATGTCATGTAGTATTGAAGAGATATCCCATGTAGAGAGAAGAAAAATGTTCCTATGCACCTGCTGCCTATGTACTAAGTAAAGATCTTGACAATCTATTCCGCTTATAGTTCAGATGATGCCACCACTACAGGATGTAAGATTGAGGCAGGGATTGGATCTGAACCGTAAGATGTTTCTGCCCTGATGCTGTTTTGAGAGCTCGAGCTTAATAAGACATCTTAGAAAGCAGCTACGAGTACAGCGGGGCACAAACGTTAGTTGCTCCCCATGTTCGCGTGTCGCAAGTATCGATACCTGCGTCTTGCCCCTCCATCAGCTCATAAAATAAGTTCATGTACCCCCAACCTAGTCATGTGACAGCCTGCCTACTTCGCGTAGAGAGCCTGAGGAGCGCGTCTGGCCACAAACAAAGAAAGAGCTAAGCAGGCGTGCCGTACCTGCCTATGGCTACGTCAATATTCACGCTTATCCTTTTTTTTTCTGATGCGCTCAACTCCCTTTTTCTTTGTTCAGGTTGCAGCTTGAAAGTTGCTTTTCGCATACGACGGATTCTGATCTAAAAGGAAAAGGAACTTTGAGAATTGTCATATGATACCTGCGCAACAGCAATAAATCTGCACAAAGTTGGCTCGTGGCATTGGAGCTACCGCATCCTTCTATCATGGCTGATGCCGCCGGCATATTCAGCGAATGCGCCATCGCATTCGTGCCCAGCGCTTCGTTACCTCCGAAGCTAATTAGCAGTGTACGTGTTCTATCCGTAATCTACGACAGTGAGAGCCTTTCGCATCTAACTCTTGATCTCTCCAGCTCCAAGCTATTCTGACAGAACACGGTGCCACCGCGGTCGACTATCGACGTGATGGATCCCTTCCGATTGAACGAGTCTCACATATCATCTCCAACACAATTGACTTCCCGCAATATGTCGAATCACAGGCGTTCATGATCCCCGTTGTGTCGACACAGTGGATCACCGTCTCAATATCTCGGCGGAGGCAAGCTCAAGTACGGCCATTTTCGCCTGACCCCCGCATGATCTTCTCAGAAGTCATGGTTACATGTGCGGACCTGCCACAGATGGACAAGGAGAGCATTCTAGGAGCAACCATGGCGCTGGGTGGACAAGAGTCCAAGGATGTAGGCAAGCTGACGACGCACATCTGTGCGCTGTCCATGAGCCACCCTAAGGTTGTGATTGCGCTGGAGAAGAATTGGAAGGGCAAAATTGTATTGCCACACTGGTAAGCAACCACATCACTTTGCAGATTTTATCTTCATTCTTTTGGTAAATCTTGAGCTAACGCATTTTGCTCAGGTTTGATGATTGTTTCAAGCTGGGAAAGAGAATCGACGAAGGACCCTATCTTCTTCCCGACCCCGAGATTCTGAAAAAAGGCCCTGACGAGGACCTCGATATTCCATCTAATAATAACCTGGTCGGAGCGTCATCAGCCAATCCCGAGTTCATATCTCTATCCGACGGAACCTCTGCAAGACCGCCCGTTACTGTATTCCAAGACAAAAATATCTTGCTCGGTGCGGATCTGAAAATCACTCCCCGTCTTG
Organism: Trichoderma hamatum GD12; assembly: GCA_000331835.2. Taxonomy (NCBI): domain Eukaryota; kingdom Fungi; phylum Ascomycota; class Sordariomycetes; order Hypocreales; family Hypocreaceae; genus Trichoderma; species Trichoderma hamatum. Next base: position 22,285 of record KQ479187.1, on the reverse strand, counting down.
AGAATGCCTTGAAGGATATTATTGTTTATGGCGGCGGCCGGCTGGTGCAGGATGTCGATGACTGCGACACGTTGATCTGTCAGTATCGGGATGGCGAGCAGTATGTGCGGGCCTCTCAATCGTGCAAAGAAGTTGGCAATCTATCCTGGCTCTATTTCCTCATTGCCCATAATGACTGGACGTCGCCCCTAAGGCGATTGCTTCACTACCCCATTCCCAAGGATGGTATCCCGGGCTTCAAGGATATGCGCATCACAGTGTCCAACTATGGCGGTGAAGCACGTATATATCTTGAGAACCTCATCAAGGCTTGTGGTGCTGAGTTCACCAAGACGATGAAGGCGGACAACACCCATCTCATTACAGCCCGCAATTCTAGCGAGAAGTGTAAGGCTGCTCCTGAATGGGGTATCACTGTTGTCAACCATCTCTGGATTGAAGAGAGCTATGCAAAGTGCGAGATCCAGCCGGTCAATGTGAAGAAGTATAATCACTTCCCCATTCGGACAAACTTGGGCGAAATCATTGGGCAAACCTACTTTAATGAGTCTAAGCTGAGAGATTTATACTACCCCGGAGGCGAGGAATCTATGTCACCAAGAGCCAAAAGGAAGAGAAAGATCCTCGAGGCCGCAGAAGACAATGCATATTCACATGGTCCCATGGAGGGCGTTGTGATTGGTGAAGTCGCACAGGAGGGGGAGCCCGAGGCTATGGACGAAGACAACAGTGAGGAGGATAGCATTCCATCGGCGGTAGCAGCAAAGAAGGCCCAGCCTAGCAAGTCTCTCGCAACGCCCAAAAGAGCCCGACCTACAGACGCAGGCAAAGAAAATGAGACGCCTACATCCTTGTCTACTGGTGGACGTAGTGCTAAAACAAAGGCTATGGGTAAGCTCTCATTAATCGCTCCAGATATCGCTCTCTATGAAAAGGAGAAGAAGAGAAATACCAAGCCTGGAACTCCTTTCGGTGGCAGGCTAGCTGCGAAGTTGACAGAGAAGGAGAACATCAACGCAAAAAATTCAACAAGCCATAAAGATGACGATGACGACGAGGATCGGCCGGCCAAGAAGTCGAGACCATCTCTGCCTGGTGTTGAGATGCGCATTATCCTAACAGGATTTACTAGATGGGTGGGCAGTCAGATTAAAGAAGATCAAGATCGGGTGAGTTCGGAACGTTTTGCCTTTGTTAAGCTCTTTTATCTAACCCTTATTTTCTATCCCTTATTTTTGAATTTACCACGCCATCAAAGCGCGCTGGCTAATTATACATCTACAGCGAAAACTCCGCGATCTTGGTATTCAGATTGTCCAGGAGGGTCAACCTTGTGACTATCTAGCGGCACCGCATGTTGTAAGGACTGTCAAGTTCCTATGCGCCCTGGCACGCGGACCGACCGTTATATCTTCGACGTTTATCGAGAAAACCCTCGAGACAGGCAAGCTTCAAGATGTGGAAGACTTTATCCTCAAAGATGATGAGGCCGAAGCCAAGTACGACATTAATCTCGAAAAGTCCGTCGCTAGAGCCAAGGCTCACCGCGGCAAACTTCTTCGAAGCATTCCTATATACTGCACTGATAAGATCAAAAACGGACCCGAGAGCTATCGCACTATTGCAGAAGCCAACGGTGCTATGTTCATGATCTATCGTGCGCGAAGCGGAACGACTATCAAGCCAACCACCGCGGAGGAAGACGGGTTTGCACCTCCCGAGCCAGTTTATCTGCTTAGTGGTGTTACCCCGGAAGAAAAGCAGCTATGGAAACGCTTCAAGGAGATGGCAGAAAATGGCCACATGGAGCCCCGGGTAGTATCACCGGACTGGCTTCTCGACGTGGCAATGGCACAGCAGGTGCGGTTTGATAAGAAGTTTCTGCTCGAGGCAGAGTAAGGCGCCGATTTGTTTGTAAGATTCAGTGGACGCATCTTGTTATGACGCATGTATATGACGCATGTATATGACGGAGTTTAGGAAGGAAACATGAGTCGGGGTTGGAGGCACAAATTAGTTGATAGTGGCCCTTGCACATGGTTATGGTGGTAATATGTCGGACTGCAGCTTTGCAGTATTTCGCTTTGTACTTGTTTTAGTTAATAGAGATGGAGGGGGCTGCCTCAAAAGAATTTGACACCCAGAGAGTCTTCAGAGCCAAAGATTTGGGCTTTGCCCCGTTTGACGAGGATGTTTAGCGCTTTCATGAGCACACCGTTGTCCATGCCGTGGAATTCTGTCATGTCTTGTTTTAGAGCCTTTTTTCATTTTCAGTAAGTATAGTCCAATGTAGCAACATACCTGTTCCTCGAGTGTTCTCCCCCTCTGTCAGCTCATATACCGTCAACACGCTTCCCTTTTGCGCCGTCTCGTCCACATAGGCCTCTATCAGCGCAGCCCACTCCTGCGGCTTGCGCCAGTAAATCAACACCACGTCCCCAGCAGCCACCGCCGCGGCCCCCGTAGCAGAAGAGCCAGAGCCATCGCCATTGCCGTTACCGCCGCCGCTACCGGTGTCACCAGGCTGGAGATATTCCGCCCGGCCGTCCTTGCGCATAAAGTCGACGACCTCGCGGATATCGGGCGGCGCGAGGCGGCGGTCGAGCGTGCGGTTGAAGAAGAGGTCCGAGTCGGCGGCGGCGGAGAGGGCGAGGCGGAAGATGCGGTGGTGGCGGGCGTAGGCGAGGACGAGGGAGGACCATTTGGTGAGCTGGGCGTGGTGGATGGTGAGGTTGGGCTGGCGGGTGAAGAAGGCGGGGAAGAAGTATTCGCGGGGGAAGGGGAAGTCTGTGGCTGTGGCGGTAGTGGTAGTGGTAGTGGCCATTGTGTCTGTGGTAACGGGGAGTTATAAGAGAAATAAGAGGGAGAGAGGATGAGAAGAAGAGGTTCGAGGTTGGGGTGAGGTGAGGTGAAGATTGGCTTTTTTTTTGGTTGGTTGGTTTGGAGGGGATATCGTAAGGTTGTTGCGGGTTAAGGGTCCCTGGCGCTTGGGCGGGATGACGTTGTGCCACGTGGGGTTCGTAGCTGTTGGGGAGGTACCTGGAACCAAACGGTACTTTTCATGTTGGAGCGTAGAACGATATGACTTCTTCTGAGCTACTAGTAGCTTGTTTCTAACACCTTTTTGCTGTGAAAGTAAAAGAAGTTCCACGCTCTAGAAACAAGAAACCCTTGCTACTCAGAAATGAAAAAATGGAGTTTTAGAAAACCCAGAGGTTTCGCAGGTAACAAAATAGGACAACACTCGGCACCAGACGTTTCGACGAGCTAAAGGGCATCATGATTGTATTTGCCGGCTGGATTCAACTGCTAAGGAGCATATGCGCCTAACATACCGTTTTCTCATATTTATATGTTGAATCTAATGCAACAGACAACTCTCTTTCACCTCTGTTTGCTTTTACTTTGCACTAAAACCGTATGCCAGTCACATCTCAGATAGACCATGTATTTATATTCATCACCAAGAAACGACAAACCACAAGTAAAATTTCATATACATTCACAACACCCAAATGTATATATTAACATTTGTCTTTTTTTCTTCTTTTCATTCTTGATCAGGATTTCCCTATCCCTTTTTATGAGCGCCTGTTAATAACAAAAAAGGCCCAAAAATTCACTATACACTATGCCTAACCAGGTATCGAACCACAAGCGACAAAGGAAATGACAACGAGTTAAAAAAAAAGTCAGGATAATGGTTGAAAGAAAGGAAGCAAAACACTAAACAGAAATAGTCCCAAATGGCTCCAAGTAAAAGAAACAAGGAAAAAAAAGAGGGAGAATAGGGGGCGAAAGGAAACAGTTGTCCTGTTATGAAAATACAATGGTTAATTTCCCTAATCGCCAACTTTCCTTCTAGAATATTTTTTTCCCTGCCTTGTAGCATAATAACATCGTAAAGAGGCCGGTCACTCCAGATATAAATTTTTCTATATACACACACATTCGCAGGTTAGAGGGACGTTGTCTTGTAAAAAGTCTTCGTCTTCCAATCGTACACCTGTTTTGGCTGGTCTCAAAAAGAGAGATAAATGATAAAAAAAAAAAAGGACAAAAGATTCGAAAGGGCCAATAGATAAAACGAGAAGTGGAGTATCGCAAAGCAAATCTTGAAACGTAGTTGTGCGTGGTATTCGATTTTAATTTCCCCCCTCTGCAAAATCCGTCGTCAATTATCGGTGTATGTCTTCGTCTTCCGGCATGGTTTCGTAGCCAGTATCCACATCCATACCTACCACTCTTTTCGTAATGGTTAGGCATCGGTTAATGACTTTATCTTGAAGATCGGGCGGTACGCCGCAATTTAGCGCCAGTGGACTGCCCATCCAGAGCCGTAGGATGGCAGCCAGCCTTTCTACAAGCGATGCAAAGCTGTTGGTTGTATCCTTATGCTTTAAGATCTGCTCTAAAACTTCCATGACTGATGTAAAGCTCAAAAGCGACATTCTCGTTTTCGTTGATAAATCAATCACCTTTTCGATAGAGGTGCGGACGTATGTTTTGTTGCTGGCAGCCTTTCCACCCAGACGCTTGATATGGGCCGAAGCTGTGGCACAGCGCAGGCAAAGCTCAAGGTCGGGATTAGGATTATTGGACTGAGGAGGAGAAATAGGCGCGGGGTTGGCAAAGGGATTTGACTCGGCGGTAGCAAACGACATAGTTTCCATAAGCTGGCTGCTGCTAGTGTCGATCCGAAGGACTTGAACGGCGGCAGCAATATTTTGCCCACGTGAATAATGAGCGAGTACAGAACGGGCCATAACAGCCCGTGCTCGAGCATGAGAACCGAAGGGCGCCACTTTGACGGCCAGTTCCATTATTCCTTGACCTTTTGATGCCCCTTCATTGTCAGACAGTGTGGCTGTCAAAATATCATGTACCTTGGCCGTTGACCACCAAGCCGCAAGAGCATCCATGGGAGATCCAATAGCGGTATCATCGACTACCAAATCCATGCCATCGATGGGGATCGCATTATACGTTGTTTCCAAGTTGAACGCCAAGTTGTGGGCTCGCTGAATCACTGTGGAAGTGAGGACTTTGTCACAGTCCTGTTCGACCAAAGCAGCCAAGTGGTCGGGCAATATTTGCTCCAATCGCTTCACCTCGGAGTCTTCGTCTTCTTGGTAGCTATTCATCAGCCTTTGGTTCAGGTCTCGAGCGGCATTCCACTGTCGCTGTGCAATCTTGGCAGCAAAGAAGTTGACTAATCCTAGCTGGTACCATTTCTGGCCTAGATCCCACAATAGGACGCGGACATGGAGCGCTTTGAGCATTAAACCGCTTGGTGTATTTGGCACGGTTCCAGAGGCGAGAAGTGTTAGAATAAGGCGGGTCGTGCAAATCTCTGCGTCGCCACCAGTGAGCTGGGCATCAAGAGCAGTAGCCCAGGCGCTAACTCGAGCCACTTCTTGCTCAGGGGTTAATCCGGTCAAGAGCTGGTAAGCATGGACGCCAAATACATTGCGGACACTAAGTTTGAGCGTCTTGAGCATCAATGCGGCGGCTTCCAGGAAGAAGTTGTGGTGAGGTACCCAGACAGTCTGAATCGCCGTCTCCCAAGCACGACGGCGGACACCGATGGGGGATGCGAGAGAAGGAGCAGGGTGTATAGCAGTAGATTGCTGCTTTTTGGGACTTCGATTGAACGATGAAAATATTGATGGTATGAAAACCCACAGCATCAAGCCGAAAAGAAGCATAAATTTGAGAGGAATGGCGGTTTCGATTCCCACCCAAGGCAAATGGATATGTGATGGGATATATTTGAGAAGCTGTAAGGGGACGGCGAATAACCCGCGGCCTTGGGGTTCTTCGTTGCTGGTCTCATCTTCTCGAACTGCCTCCAATATCATCAGTCCGGCCAGCGAGCCCACCATCAGTTTGCCGAAATAGGGGCCTGCATTGTTCCATCCATTTTGCTGCCCTTGCTGCTGCATTTGCCGAATCTGTTGCTGACCAACCACTGCTGGGGTCTGGCGGAATAGTTGCTGCTGCTGGGGCACAGGATATGGCTGGCCAGTCGCCATTTGGGCAGAAAGGATTCGTTTCATGTCCTCTGGAACATCGATCATGCCAGCGGGTCCTGCACCACCTTCTTGAGAAATTTCTAGCGGCGAGGGTGTCATTTGAGGCTGTTGTTGCTGCTGCTGCTGCTGCTGCTGCTGCTGCTGTTGTTGTTGCTGCTGCTGCTGTTGCTGGGATTGCTGTGACTGCTGCTGCGATTGGCCATCTTGGGGATACTGCATCGGTGTGGGCTGCTGCATCGAAGGGATAGAACCATTCATGGCACCGGCCATGAATAGCTTCTCGAAAGCGGCGATTCTCTGGTGCATGACGCCATTTTCATCAAGGAGTCTGTTATTCCTCTTCTCCAGATGCCGAATGTATTCCGTGGCTTTACTTAAAACCTATTCATCAAGCGTTTAGTGATTCTGATATTCATCGCCCCCTTAACCGTAGCATTAAAACCATAAACATTGAAATACCTACAGTTGCTTTATTGAGCTTATGGGCTGGTGTAAGACCATGTAGTTCCTCACGGTCTTCAGTTGTGTCCTCTCCCCTTGCGCTCTTGCACATGATACGCAAGCTGGGGACACTGTCTCGCAAGGCGGCAATCTTGTCATTAATGTTGGTGCGATAACGCTTCTCAATCATGTTGTGAGCAGTCTTCTTGACCGGCTTACCGCCTTCCTCAAGAAGGTCATCGTCGTCAAAGTCATCAGCGGAAATCTTTCTCTTCCGGGAATCTCTATGGGAGCCTCCAGAGACGTCAGGCGATGAGCCGATTCCCGTCTTTGCCGACTCGGGGCTGGAGGCGCTCTTGGGCGATCCGTACAAAAGGTGAGGGGGCATTGCGATGTTTCGCAGCTGTTCCTGCACAGCAGGACTCAACTTGGCTACAGAGCGTAGGGGAGCTTTTGACACTGGGTTGGGAGCGCCCCGCTTGGTAGCCACTTGGTTGGAGAGGTAGACTGACGTAGGATCGATGTTGGGCAGACCGAAGCCACCAAAACCGGAAGAATCGGGTAACTGTTGTTGCTGTTGAGGGTCGAAGGTCGGGGTCGGCCAGGACGGGGACAAGTATCCTGGATGCGCTGAGGGGAGAGCGGTGTTGCTGGCGCTGCTTATGTCGTACGAGCTGGCTTGCGGCGATGCATCCAAGGACCAGACGCCAGCATCTAGGAAAGCGCCGGAGGGATCGCCGTTGGGGAGAATTGGAGGATCTGAGATTGCATCGAGAGGCACGGGGTTATTGCCTATGAATCCGAAGCTCGGGTCGTCAAACCCAAGCCCGCTGGTGCCATCCTCATCGGCCATGGGAGGGGAAGAGGAAGGGCGCTTTGGGTGAATGGCGGCTGCAAAGACCGGGGGAAGCTCTCGGATCAGCTCATGCAGCGCCAACCGGCTCGACAGACCGAGAATGGGCAGAATCTGAGACCAGGTGAGAAAGCGTCAGGGTCTAATGTAATGTCACTCGATTGTTGGGAGAGAATCGTGCGGTCGATGAGCGAAGTGGACTGAGTGATGCAGAAGTTGTGGACGCTCTCACGAGCGATAGCACGATCAGATCAGCTGTTTTTTCAGTTTCTTCCCTGGCGGGCCCAGGTAGTGTACAGTTTAAAGCGGGCGGAGCTGCTGAGACGCCCAGTGAGCGCTGCCGAACGGTGTGGATGGCCAGGGAGGGCAGCGTGCAGGCGAGACGATGAGATTTGACGGTAATCTCTAGAGGCGCAAGTGTTACTGCGCAGGATTATTACCTACTCCGTTGAGAGAGGGACGATACGACAGCACGGCACTTGGGTAGTGAGTGTGCACTATGAAAAGGGAAAGCCCTGAGAAGTGACGACGACGGGACGAGACAAGTGGCCAGGGGGGGTTTCTTGATTCAGCCCGGCAGCACTAACTCCGTAATAGTATATAGTAGTGTTCCGTGTCTTGGTCTCGATCCTTTCTCGATCCCTTTACAGTAGCGGTTGGGATGGATAGCCGGCTTATGGTTCTTCTAGCTCTGGACCGTTCAGGATAGATGATGGAGGACTGGATCGATGAGGATCGGCGGACCAGTGGCAGATCGAGGTGTGATTGCGAAAAGTGATTGTGCTCTGCAGTCTCGATTCGATTCGGGTCGCTTTGATACACGTATGACTGCTGCGAGGGCCTCTTTCTTCACTGGGGCCACGGCAATGCGGTACGGACAGCCGGAAGACGAGGTTTGCCAAAGAAAGGTGTGCGAGATGAGACAAGCATGCTGCACAGGAACATCGTACGATCCGGAACCGATATCAGGCGAGGCTACGCCATAACGAGCCAAGGGAAAAAGCTAAAAGAACGAATAGGCCTACCCGAGACTTCCCCACCTCCCTTGGCAGCTACCTGGTGGAGGCGGTTACTGCTACATGCCCGCCCCTAGCAGCGCTGATACGACGGGCGGGTGCCTATGACAAGAGCCTCGAGTACTCGTAGGGGTGCTACCTCATTCAATGCTCCACCTCCTTGTTTATTGCTGCCCAATTTTTTTTCTTATTCTTTTAGTTATTCGGTCATTGAAATTTTTTTTTTTTAACGACATTCGTTGTTATGCCGGCAGCCTTCTCGTGCGTCTGCTAGTACTGTAGATAAGCAGGCATATTTGGAGAACTTTGTACTTGTGGGGGTGCAATATGCTTCGTTGACCACATGCCAAACCCAGACAACACGCGCATATCGACATCGGGATGCTGCAGCATCCGTATTGCTTTGTGCAGCCGCTGCTTGTACAACGCAGTACCTGTACCACTTGCTACCTGTAAGACAAGCCGGATGTCCGCGTACACTGCCCACATACCGTCAAGTAGTGGGTACATTCCACTACCTAGTCCTTGGGCGCTCAGGACGCAAGGGAGGAGGGCCATCTGTATCAGAACGGTGCTAGCGGCCGTGGCATTTTCGTGTGCTCTGCGCTGCTCCTTACCTAGGGTACCTAAGGGCACCGCTGGCTGCAGCATTTACAGGACAAAGCAAAGCAAAGCAAAGCAAAGCAAAGCACATGCGCCCTGGGCAGCTGGTGGTACCGACAAGTGCTCGCGGCTCGGTAATAGCCCGAATGGCGGCGATTTTGGGGAATGCAGTGACAGCGGTATCCATCCCAGCGGGTAACTTTGCAAGTACACAACCTCCGGCTAATATCCCGTCGACGATTAATGTTCCGTGCGTGTATCATCCACCATACGTGTATAACCCGGTTGCCTGTCATCTCGATGCTTCAAGAAGGATATGAGAGCGCAGGGTCAAGCGACGCGAGGCGCGAGCTGAACCTCCACGGCGGCGTAAGCTCGTTTAGCGCACCGTGATTGTGGTCTGGTCGCTGTCATTGCATTACAATGCCAGAAATGAGAGCCGCCACGTCGGTAGCGTTTGCCTTTTGTGGCTCAATTCCAGGCGCTAACATTAATCTCTCCGTCAGCCCTGTGAAGAGGCCTACGATGTATGTACATATGCTATTGGATTCCTTCCGTCGTGCTCATGGAAGACCATTATGCTGCTTGTATATTGTCTTTGCCATGCTCCGTAGATACTGTGTGCTCAGCAGAGGAATCCATAAAAGTAGCTACCGCTCCCTGGGTACGCACTAGTAAACGTAAACGAGACATAGCCACGTGCAGTCGCCGCCATGCCGCCATGGCCGCAAGTTGCCGCACCATGGCCAAAGTATTGTCTCGGGTGCTCCGCGCAAAAAGTACTGGGTACAGAGCATTCACTTGGCTTTTCAGCCGTCGCGATTCGCTCTGCTCTCAAAGACCCCTGCCTGGCCGCCGTTTTTGAGTCACTTGGGATGTCTTCAGCCGCGGGCTTGGCTGCGTGAGCACATTTTCTGTACTGCCCCAAATGAGCTATGGGGGAACAACAGCAGCCTGTTAAATTTCTTTTCCTTCTCAGCTCCTTCGTCCTGCCGGGGCATGGATACCGGTCCATCCCGATAAAAAGAAAGGGAAAATGAAAATGAAAGGAATTGAAAAAGCAAAGGGTCAAATTCCGGCCCTTGCAGTCTCTCAGCCACAGCCCTACTGCAGACCCTGAGTGGCTGTTCGGGGAACCTCAAGAGTCCGGCCAGCAGGGGCACCCGCGATGCTAAGGATCACCACCACCGAGGTAGCACTGTCCATACTTGGCTCTTCGAGCTTGGCTGCGAAATGCCACATTCCAGGCCTGTGTGGCTTTTTTCCTAGCGACTCACCATTGGCCTATTTGTGTCCCGGTCTGAATCATGCTGTTGGCAGCCCCCGAGTCCCGTCAAGCAGCCTCCTCGGCACGGCACATCTGCCAGCGACAGCGACTTCAGCGACTCCTAATTCGTACAGTCCTGGGACCCAAACCAACCTGGCCCCGGAGCCACTTCCGTCGCGATGCGCCAAATCACCGCTCGGCTACTAACTTTTGTTTCTCCCCCAGGCCAAGCACTGGTTGTGTGCAAGCTGTCAGTGTCGAGATGTTACCTGTCATCTCCCGGCTTGGCCCACGTTGTCTGCTTGTACCAGCATATAGCCTCAGCTTCCGCTCCACCTCCAATCGCTGGATGTTGCTCGCCACCATTCCCGTAGCTACAGTATGCAGGCCTATGCTCAACGTTCTGGCACACAATCTGCGCCAATCAACCCTGACACGCCCAGCATTCGCTCTTCTTGGAGGCCTGGATGTACAGTAGTCATGCCCTCCCGCCCTCATTTGATAGCCGTCTTGGCTAGTCCCAATAATACATGGCATACATGGTGACAGCCTGTCTCCCGTGCATATCCCCGCCTCCCGCGAGCGGGTCGATCGATATTGGCTGCAGTTAGTAATATTTGATTCCTTCACGGATCCTGTACTCCAAGTTACTTCGCATAAGCGAGGCTTTTACCCACGCGGCGTAAAACCTGCCGCAAGCATTCCTAGCACCCCTTCGGTGGCACGCTTATGCGGATATCATGACCTATCATAGGCAAAAGATTCTGCAGGACGTGGTCCCCTACAAGCTGGTAGGCTGTCATCGATTTGAATAGAGATAGAAGTTGAGGAGAGCCTATCGAGTAGGTAATACTGTTGCGTATGAGCAATACTACCTGCTGCCTCCACTCGGTAAAGATTTTCCTCCACCAACGAGAAAACATACTATGCATAATCCGGTCACAGGTGCCCAGTGTAAACCTAAAGACACATGTCATTGATATTACTATTATTGCCATGTCCAAGAGTCAGGGCGAGAGGCATCCAATGCGGTACATACAGCTAAGCCGCAGTCACTAATATTAAACGGTAGTATGTACAAAGTAATACTTCATACGGGGTAATCCAATCTGAATCGGCACAGTAGACTCGATCCCTTTAGCATGGGGTCGAAGAAACAAACGTGTCAAAGGATACTACATCATGCTACTACATACCTTCCTAGTCTTAATGGTGTTATCTCTTTTCAAGTGGGCTGCAATAAATGACGTCGTGTCTGTTCCATTGGGGGCCTTTTGATATGCTACAGTACTAGTCTTGTTTTTCTTATTCCCGCTATTGCTGCTGCATGTTGCATGAAATATTTCATGCAAGAAGTTGAGATCGGCGTCCTTACTCGAATCAGCATTGGCTGCTTGAAGGGCCTGTCTAGTCGTGTCTTGGGCTCCAGGGGGGGTCCATTGATAAGAAAAGAAAATTACCATATTGTTATACCCAAGGCTATACCCAGAAGAGAAGAGGAGAAAAGCGGCTGCGAGAATAAACCCGAGGCAAAATACAGCAGCTGAAAAGGTTCTGGATGAGGCCTCAGTATTGACGCCACAGTTGAGCGGTCTAGATGGAAAAGGGATGAGATATGCGGATCTATCCTTGCACCTAATGCAGACCAGAGATAGCTCTTCCTTTCAGCTGCTACTGTATGGTTTAACTCTGTCCTATCTTATTTACTATCTTACTATCTTATTTACTATCTTACTTACTATCTTACTATCTTATTTACTATCTTGCTTACTATCTTACCTACTATCTCACTACCTTATTTGCTATCTTACTTACTATCTTATTTACCATCCTATTTACCATCTTATTGATTATCTTATTGACTATCTTATTTACTATCTTATTGACTATCTTATTTACTATCTTATTGGCTACCTTATTTATTGCATCCTTTAAGGAAAAAGAAAAGGAAGGTAGAAGAATAGGGCAAAAACAGAAACGAACTAGAAAGGGAAAGGAAAAGAAGGAAATGGAGAAATAGGAGTAACAGAAGTGCTCCCCTGTCCCTGTTACTCCACCCACTCGTTATAAAGGCATAACAGATGTGTACAGCATCACGTAGAATAACAAGATAAGTAGGTAATAGCCTCAATTGCCAAGTTGACTAATATAACCAAGTACTAAATACGCAATTGCCGTCAACTCCTTCGCTCCTCCTTGCGGCACGTACATCTCTGCGGTCAATTTAGCAAAACTCAACAACATAGAACAGCCTTCAAGTCGCACAATGCATATAGACATCACTCTTATAACAATAATCCACTTCCTTAGAAACATCAAATACTCAATTAGAGATACTAGATTTTATATGCCTATAGAGCTTATGAAATATTCCTTCAAAAAAAAAATTCTCATCAGTCGTCAAAAACAGTATGCGGGTATGATTTTTCCTTCTTCCTCAATCTTGTTGCTCCTGGCCCCAAATCATTGGTATATAAATATGAAAAGAATAAAAAACAGAATGTCTGAATGGGGGGACATTGTTTTGATGAAAGAGAGAAGAGAAGAGAAGAGAAATCACGGCGACATGATCCACAAGGGCTACCCTCCCAGGGGCTGCCCACACAAAATTATCTAACAAAAGAAGCTTGGAAAAAACAGAAAGATGCATAAAACGATCACCAGTTCTTGTGGGGACTTCCTCCACCTATTTACCAGATATCCTCAGAGCTCTTGACCATCTCCAAGGTCGGTGTCTTGGGGACCATTCTCTTCATGCGCTTGCGATCCTCCTTGGTGACCAGGCCAGGAGTGATTGGCATAAGTGGGGTATATGGTTGGTAAGGAGAGTATGGCACGGCGCTCGCGGTGAATGGAGTCCTGCCAGTGGGTGATAGAGGTCCAGTCCTCTCAAAGACAGTCTGCTTGGTGGTCTGGTTTGTAACGAAAGGCGAACCGAGTTGCTCTTCATAAGCGCGAAGAGGGAGAGTGCCGCCGGTTCGGACCGCAGAGGGAGGGTTGGGGCGAGAAAAGGAAGCACCGGGTCGTGGTGAGGAGGGAAGCGAAGGAAATGTGCTCCCAGGCTTAGGGGACGATGGAAGACCGACTAGAGGAACCTGAGAGTGATCCGAGGTGGCCGACTCGGGGTCTCTCTCGGTGTATGGCAAGTTGTTCCTCGAGCTACGATCAAGAGAAGCTCCAATGCGCTCATCGATGGTTTGAATGCTCTGGGGTGACATATCTGGAGTAATCGGGGCACCCGGGACCCTAGTATTGACAGCACCGAATGGCACCTGGTCCGTCGGGACAGGTGGGGGAGGAGGAGGAGCATAGTGCCGTGGCGGAATGGCGCTCATCTCCCGAGACTCATGTTGAGGGAAAGTCCCCGACATTGGTGTCATGATGGGAGACGAAATGCTCACGACATTGGCCTGCTTCTTCTTCGGAGAAAGGAGAGAGGAGAAGAGAGCTGAAGTCTTGGACTTGGACTTCTCTTCCTTGGCGGCCGCCAAGTTGAGGCTGGTGGGCTTGGACTTGTTCTTCTTCGATAAGAGACCCTTGGACTTCTCAGATGTTGTCGAGTCACGCTGGGGGTTCGGAGACGCAACCGGGGATTCGAGAATGATTCCCTTCTGCTTTGCCTCCTCGTGCTCCATCACGTATTTGTACATTTCCTCAAGCTGTTGTTGCGCCATGGCTCTATCTGCTGCGACGACGTTTTGGTCTACAAGCGGCGAGACTCCAAGAGTTGATGGAATTGCAGATGAAGAGGGCGATGGTATGACGTATGACGATGACCCGTTCTTGAAGTCAAAGATCCGGGCACTGTAAGGACCAGAGTGGAAGGACTCTGATTTGGGAATTACCAAGGGAGGAACTGTATGGCCCTCGACTTGAGCTTGAGCTGTGAATTCAAACTGCTGTTGGAACTCGGCAACCGGAAAGTTTGGCTGAAAAACGTAGCTGGGTATATCACTTCCCCGGAGATGCTCTCTGCGTCTTCTTGATAGCGCGAGTAAGGTGATGGCGACCAGCACCAACGAAACACCGTATGCCGCAACGATACCACCAATCTGTGCGGGAAGAAATCTGTTATCCCGCAGAACCCGAGCAGACAGCGGTGGACCGTCTCTAATATCTTTCTTTGTGAATGGAGCTGAAGATCCAAAAGTTGGCGATGAATGAGCGACAGACCAAAGAAGTACAGTAGACAAGGCGGCGACGAGTGACGATGATGAAGGAAGAATCCCCAGGAGCATGTTGCAGACCGACCTCGTTCTTATGAAGGCGATCACTGCGTTATGGGACCTCCTGGCTTTGAAATGCGAAACATTACCCGAGAGAGATGTGACATGAATGAGGAGAAATATGCGGCATCTGGAGCGTATATAGGGCCGTCACGGCGGCTGGTGATGCTGGGAGGCATCAAGACTGGCGCTCTCTCGTGGGGCCGAGCGAGGGTTCGCAGGAGATTCCCGGCTCGCGCGACGCTGACTGGCTGGGCGGTGCATGCGGTGCATGAAGGGCGGTTACATGGCGTCCCACGAACGGCCGTGGCCATGAGCAGCACAGAGATGCATCTCGCGCCTGTGGTTGGACGGATGTTGGTGGTTTAAGCGCCGACCTCTGCTGTGACGGGCGCCGGTGTGCCCTGATTGGCCCGCTGGCAAATATTGATGCAGGCACTAAAGCTCGCCACCTGCAGGCCCCGCCAGACCTAACCCACAGGGGGGCGGGCACTGGGGAGTATCAATTGAACAGCTGCAGCCAAAGGGTAAGAAAAAAGATGCGACGACTGCACCCATACGACGTATTAATGAGTCCCGGGCTGCGGTCCTGGTTGTGGGTGTTGTTCCGTGTTTCTGGGACTTCCTCTAGATAACAAGCTCCTTCTCTCCTTAAGCTTCTGAAACTCCCGTTATCTTATTTCTATATATATATACTCGTATGTGCATCCCGGCTTTGCTGGCGGAGAACCGACGCTAGATGATACTGCTAATAAGCGCCGGCGCTGAGACAGGACCTATCCTTGCCTAAGCAGTGATACCCGAGTTCATTCGTCCAAATATCTCCCAATAAGACCAGCGTGATGAAATGCCGTAGCGAGTGATGACCCTCCAGCCACTTTACTAGCGGTGATCAGCGCCCTGTGCCCAAAAAACAGCCTGTTTGTCTCGTCACATCTTCAGGCACAGGCACACCGCCAGAGCAGATGCGGCTAATGATCTGGTGATGAGCTGAATTCCATCGCTGGAGATTCAAGGCTTAGGCTGGACTTGGCAAGTTCACCAACATGCAGATAGCTTCACCCTAAAAGAGAAGGAATCACGCCATCTTGAGCCATGGATTTGTGATATTGGCAACTAGTCTTTGTGATGTGAACTTTATGTATTCCTCATCACTCATCACCCATCACCCATCGCCCATCACATATGGGCGGCTGTAGTTGATACCACTCACTTCCAAAGGGCACGAGAGATGATAGATGACGTTTTCACTCATCTCATGCATTCTTTCACATCACAAAATGAGATGTGACACATGTTGTAAACTGACAAACAGTGTATTCTGGACAAAGAGCATGCTTTGTGTCTGCTGGCTTACTAAGCTATTTAAGTCACGTGAGTTCGCGATGCGTTTGTTGGCTGCCCAGTGGATCGACGCGTTGGATGGCGACGGCAGATAAGTGGTGAATTGACAAGATGAGACGATATTGTCAAGATCAGCTCAGTTCTATATTTATCCGTTGCTTAATGTCGAGCTTCTAGGCGCTTTGATTGGCTTTGAGCGCAAACACTGCCCTACCATCCAGATGTTCAATCTCAGTTCCTAGCCAGGGATAAACACCACGGCGGCTATGGCCTCAAGCTGCGCCATGTCAACGGCCTTGGCTGAAAATCCAATCTTACAGTCGCTGAATGCGGCCCAGCGCCGTGCTGTCACTTCCAATGCATCAACAGTAGCCATCCTAGCGGGCCCGGGGAGTGGCAAGACGCATACCCTAACCTCCCGCGTCGTATGGTTAGTTCAGCAAACAGGCTACCAGCCATCAGACATCGTCGTGGCGACATTCACGGTCAAGGCTGCCCGTGAAATGAAGGAGCGAATTGGAAAAGTGCTTGGACCAGAGAGCGAAAAGAAAATTGTGCTTGGCACCTTTCACTCCATTGCCCGGCGGTATCTTAGTGCCTATGGCAAGCATATAGGTCTTGATTCCAAGTTTGGAATTGCAGATGATGGCGATTCCAGGGCGATTATTCAGCGGATATGCAAACGCCATGACTTCAACATCGATCCAGGATACGCAAGATCATGGATCAGCAAGAAGAAAGCCAAAGGTCATGTAGCCGACCCACCTTCGAATAAGAAGCAACCTGAGAATCCATCCTTGAGTGAGTGCTACAGGGAGTACCAGGAGCACTTGGAACGATCAAATTTACTGGATTATGACGACCTACTAGTGCGTTGCGTGGAGTTGTTGAGGGTGTATCCAGCTTGCGTCTCAAACATTCAGGCGGTTCTCATCGACGAATACCAAGACACAAACGGCATTCAGTACGACTTGATGAAACTATTTGGCCAGGCTCGTCAACGCATAACAATTGTCGGTGATCCTGACCAAAGCATTTACGGCTGGCGATCAGCTGAGATCCGAAACCTGTACCGGCTGCTGCGAGACTTTCCCCAAACAGATGAGATATCGCTAGAGGAAAATTACCGGTCATCTCGGTCCATTCTTGATGTATCTTTAACCGTTATTCAGCAAGATAAGAAACGATACCAAAAGGTGCTTCTTCCAGTTCATACAAAAGGCGCAAGACCAGTTCTACGAAAGTTAAAGAGCTCTGCCGCAGAAGGCGACTGGATTGTCTCTGAGATTAAACGAGCTGTCACAATGTTTGGGGAGATGCTCAAGTATGAAGATGTGGCTATTTTGCTAAGATCAGCATCTCTTTCAAGGCAAATCGAATCAGCATTAGGCAAGGCGGGGCTGGCCTATCGGATGATTGGCGGTCACAAGTTTTACGAACGAAAAGAGATCAAAGTTTTGCTAGATTATCTGCGTGTCGTATATCAACCGGATAACAATGACTCTGTTGCACGAATCCTTAATGTCCCCCGCCGAGGAATCGGAGACACGACAATCAAGCGTCTCATAGAAGAGGCCGAACAGCAAAAAATGAGCCTCTGGTCGCTGCTGAGGAAGCATTGTCAAGGCAGCCGTAAAGCGACGACAAAGATACTGCCCAAGATGGAGCAGAAACTCAACGCCGAAGTAATAAGGATGATATTAAATCTCCAAAATCATTCCCAGCAAATCACAGAAAGCAGCCAGCAAACGCTAATTAATCTTATTGAGAAGCTGCTATCGCAGCTTGATTTCAAACAATATCTCGAGTCAGAGTATCCAGAAGATCACGAGCAGAGATGGCAAAACGTTCAGGAGTTCCTTAGCTTAGCTAACGACTTTGTGCGGGACTCGGCAAACGCAGATGAGGAATTACTACCCGAGATTGAGGACGTTGATCAGGCCAAAGACGACAGCATTCTGGGTCGATTCTTGGCAAATATTGCTCTGGCGTCTGACGCTCAGAAAAACGATGAAGGAGCGGAGAAAAGATCGTTGATAACCATATCAACCATTCACGCTGCCAAAGGGCTCGAGTGGCCTATAGTCTTTATACCAGCCGTCTATGCTGGCTCAATTCCTCACTCAAGGGCGGAGGACTTGGATGAAGAAAGACGATTACTTTACGTCGCTATGACCAGAGCACAGGTGCTGCTCTATCTCAGCTGCCCCTTATACGGATCTCAAGGTATGGGTAGCAAGGTAGAGTTGTCGCCTTTTGTTTTGCCTTTTGCATCGTCGGCTTTCTCCAAGCAAGGAGCATCATTTAACAGACCAGTCCTCGAGGGAGCCGCAAAAATCCTTGGAAGAGATCTCCCCAGTGAGAAGGCAATCTTTGACAAGATTCCGCCCATGTTCTCTCTAGAGGATAATCTTTTCCCTGTGGACCCCATCGACACAAGAGACGCGGAGGGTCTAGGTGAATCAGAAGGACATCGCTCCAAGGGATCCAAACGACAGCGTATAAACAACCAGGGCTATGGCAGCGACGAAGAAATTGCCGAAGAACGGCCGTGGAAGAAAGAATACAGTACGACTATGGAACAAGCATCCAACTTTACCATGGCCTCTTTACCCGGATTTGTATCGGCTGGAGCGCATCAAAACACCCTCTCTGCGGCCGCTGCTGAAGAAGAAAAGGCAGCAGCAGCCAAAAAGGTCGTAAAGATGGGCACCACCAAACGAAAAGCAGATCAATCAAGCCTGCTCGGGTTTGTAACATCATCTTCAAAGAAGCCAGTGGCTCCGCAGGGTGGATTTAATGGACCAGACATGTCTATGGCTCGATATCAGCTTGCGGCATCCCGATCCGCAGCCCGGTTGGCAACCGAGACGAAAGGCCCCGAGCTACCGAAGCTGCCTGCTGTCGATCCGTCGTTTGCGAAACACAAACTCGTGAGCGGCAATGCTCTTAATCGTCCTAGTGTAATAAAGCAAGAAGCTGAAAACGGCAGTTCCAAAAAGCGGTACCACTGCTTCTCTAGCTCCCCTCCAAGGCCAGCTGACGACGCCAAGGAAATAAAGGAAGAACAGGCCGTGCCCGCGGAACCCGCTCCCGTACCAGACCGCCCTGCTACAAGCTTCCATAGGACAACTTTTGTTTCCGCCACAGCTAGAGGTGGTGTACGACGTCCAGTTGGTTTGGGCCCTCCGCCAGGGATAGAGCGGGTCCGCAGGCCGTTTAAGCCATTAACAATAACGCGCCCAGCGAAGCAATGACAGTAATAACGAGTTGACAATGGAGGATATTTAGATTTATGTACATGAAATTTTGTTTTGTTTGGTAGCTTTGGCTGTTAACATGAAATAATGATGAAAAGCGAGAGATCTACTAAGGTGGATGCTCGGAAGCATATCGGCAGCCTTACGGATAAGCATAACGACTTTGATAGAGTTAGAGTAATGGGGCGCGAACATGGGGCAGCTACATATAGACCTCTGATAGAAGCCAGTCCACGTTGATGAAAATAAAATATCAGCACAAACAGACTATCTCTTGAAATCACTTGGCTTATCATATACAAACATGTATCTTGGATGTTAAAGAAAAGGAATTGGGTCCTGGAAATTATAGGGTAAGAGCTTGGAGAATATAGTTGAGGAACACCTCGAGCTGTATATACATCCAGTATTAGAGGTTGTGGTTGTGGCACCGAGAATAATAACCTTGAAGAAAATGCATGAATTATCCATTTAGTAATCTGGAAAGCCCATTTAGGTATCATCGCAGGTTAGGCATTTGCACAAGCCAAATGACAAGGGATTCTGTTGTTTTCGAATCCATGACCGAGGCTCATGCCAGGCGATCGGACATGATGCTGTTCAAGGAGGTGATGTACAGAATAACGCGGCCTTGACACCACGCTTAGTTAGTGTATCCCACCAATTCGTTGACGGGTGGGTGGTGACGATGCTTCATCTCAAGCTTATGGCTGGTTGACTAGGACTAGCGATAATCTGAGCGTGTACTCCGTACCTGCTTCTGGAGATTTCCGGCCTGACACATGATGCCTGTAATGACGTGTTGATGCGCCATTATACGCTGTAGATCCTGACATGCCCTATATGACCCATGGAGCAGCAAGAGAGCAGGGCCAAGAAGCTCCAGCAGATACATAGTCGACGGACTCCGCATATCTCGGCAGACTCAACTGGCATTTGCCCTATGGGGCCGGGGATGGCGGGTGACCCATTGCACTTGATTTAGCGCTCCCCGCACTTCTCAGCTCCACAACCAACAGAGACGAAGCTTGATATGGAAGAAGAAACAACCACAATGGAGATGGTGAGGGGCAGCAGATAGGCAGCGCAGCAAAACGGCCTCTAAGATCTGCGATCAGGGCAGCCTCCCTCCTTCATGCTGCGCGATGTGACGACAGTCGGCTACGCATGGTCCGTGATCCACTGGCAATTGGACGCCCAAGACGTCGCACGGCGCAACTGGATGCCCCGATTTTGTGCGGATTCTTCTGCAGCGTCTCAACAACTGAGGTTGCTCGACTATTTGGAGCCTATACGAGGTGTGAGTGTGAGTCGTGCCGCGCAGAATGGGGTCGCATGAATGACGATGGCAATTAATACTACCTTGGCCGCACCGCTCAGGATGGCCCCTCTCCACAATCACTGGCATTTGTATAAACGAGGATGACGAGCAGATCAGGAGGACAACTCGGTTTCACAAACCACATAATGAGTCTTGCAAAGACAGACAGCCCAAGTGAAAATAGAGGCGGCGAATAGAAGAAAAGACATATATAAAAATACTAAATAGCCGTAGAGGCAGAGACAGAGGAGAAGGCAGAGGTTAGCATAGAATGTACACCAGACCAGGGCTTTCACCTACGATTGGCCAGCACCAAAGCTATTGTCGCAGCAAATTAATGCCAAAGCTCCATCCAAGCATCGAATCAAAGCCATCCCCGCCATCTAGCTCGTGCAAAAACAGCATTCTTCAGCAGGAACGCCTGAGCCATCGCTCCAGCTAATCCGCCAAGGGCAGTAAATCAGGGCTGCTTCAGGACTAGTGGCGCGAAACTCAAAAGATGGAGGGCAGCCGGGCGTGCCGCCCCTTCCTAGGACGCCATCACCATGTCTCAAAGGGCAGGAGCATAGCGATGCTATTTCCCTTGTCGTCGAGTTGTCCGGCGCTGCTGTTTTCCTAGCCCGCAAGATTGGGCATTAACAGAAGAAACCACCGTCCGGGATATAGAATAATTATAAATACTGCATGGCAGGCTCATCGGCCGGGCTGGAGAAGCTGGCCCCTCTCGGCATCATTGCTGAAGAAGCCAAGCCGCCAGCTCGATCCCGATCGTTCAGCATGGCGTCGCTCACTCTCGGCAGGGCCCGATCAGCCCTCTCGGTCCTGAGCGTCTTCACCCTCCTATCGGTAGTGCTTTTCAGCGCCATCGGCTCAGCCAAGCTGCACAACTTCCACAAGTTCGCCAATGCGGATCGCCAACAGTATCTCATCGGCGTTGGCAAGGCCGACATCACCGGCCCGGTGGTTGAAATCAACTTTGCTGGATATGCCAACCTTGACCAGAAGGGAACTGGCCTGCGCCAGCGTCTGTATAGCCGTGCCTTCATCATCGCCGACGTGAACAACCCTAATGACCGCTTCGTTTATCTGGTTCTCGATACGCAGTCCGGAGACACTGCCATGAGAAATGGCCTCTTAGACGGCCTGAAAGCTCTGGGCAGCGAATATAGCGTCTATGGCCAAAACAACATTGCCTTGACGGGAACTCACAGCCACTCTGGCCCTGGTGCCTGGTTCAACTACCTGTTGCCGCAAATCACATCTCTTGGCTGGGACAAGCAGAGTTACCAAGCCATTGTTAACGGTGCCGTCCTTTCCGTCCAGCGTGCTCACCAGAACCTCCAGAAAGGCTACCTCGATGTTGGTACAACTGACATCTCTGATGGCGCCATCAACCGCTCACTCTGGGCCTATCTTGCCAACCCGGATGAGGAGCGTGCTCAGTACAACGCAGAAACCGATATTACCATGACTCTCCTCCGCTTCCAGCGTGCTTCGGACGGAAAGAACATTGGTGTTCTGTCGTGGTTCCCCGTCCACGGCACTTCTCTCCTTGGAAATAACACTCATGCTGCTGGAGACAACAAGGGTGTTGCTGCGTGGCTCCTAGAGAGTGCCATGGCTAATGACCCCAATGCTGCCCCGGGCTTCGTGGCTGGATTCAGCCAGGCCAACGTTGGCGACACCACTCCCAATGTTCTTGGTGCGTGGTGTGATGACGGATCCGGCCAGCAGTGCAGTCTTGAAAATAGCACTTGCGCAGATGGCAAGTCGCAGAGCTGCCACGGCCGAGGACCTGAATTCCAGGCTTTGGATCTGGGCGCCAAGAGCTGCTACGAGATGGGACGTAGGCAATTCGCTGGAGCCCAGAGCATCTATGTAAGTGAAATCTTAGCCATTTTGAACCCCTAACCCCCACC